>BGNK01001748.1:67204-87393 GCA_003297005.1 Symbiodinium sp. clade A Y106 | reverse complement strand
GCAGCAGGAGCAGGAGGAGTTGCAGTAGCAGCGGCAGTGGCAGTGGCAGTAGCAGTAGCAGTAGGAGTAGTAGTAGTAGCAGCAGTAGCAGTATAATGGTAGTAGGAGGAGGAGCAGGAGGAGCAGTAGGAGCAGCAGCAGCAGTAGTAGCACTAGCACTAGCACTAGCACTAGCACGTGCAGGTGCATGTGCATGTGCATGTGCATGTGCACGTGCACGTGCACGTGCAGTAGCAGCAGTGACAGTAGCAGTAGCAGTAGCAGTAGCAGTAGCAGTAGCAGTAGCAGTAGCAGTAGCAGCAGCAGTAGCAGTAGCAGTCGCTTTTGTCGACGTACTGGTATATTAACATTCTCACTTTTGTTGTTAATACTGCTATTGTTACTATTGTTATTACTGGTATGACTACGTACAAGTACCATTATTACTATTATTGTCGTAATTATCAGTAGTGTTACTACTAATGGTTAGTGATAGTCATTGTTGTAGGTGTAGTTGTAGTTGTAGTAGCAGAAGTAGTAGCAGTAGTAGTAGTAGCAGCAGCAGCGTCAGTTTGCTGTTGTTGTAATTGTCGTTGTTGCTATGGTAGGTAGCTGTGGGAGTAGGAGTTGTAGTCTACGAGTACAGTACTACTACTAGTTCCAGCCTTCTAGCGGCCGTCAAGATACTTCACTAGCGTAGTTCCTTATGCTGTGCCACCGAGGTATTTCGACCAAATGCATCGCAGTTGTGCTCCGTGGTCCCAAGTGAAACCAAAATCTCAGCATTTGCCAAAATCAAAGCTGCACCTCGCATCTGGCCCAGAAGTGCTGTGCAATGGCCACGTTGTGGTTCGGTTTGAGGTTTAGGGTAAAGTTCACGTCAGACACTTTGGGAACCGAACCTCTAAACCCTAAACCCTGACTGAACCCAGTACAGGCCAGGGGCTTCGAGACCTCAGAGACGCGCCGCTTGTTTGCCAGAACATTGAAGAAGGCTGCGGCAGCGGTGCCACCGACACCTTCTCTCGGTGTGTTCTTGCATTAAGAAGCTTAGCTTAAGCTACCAAAATAGGCATCTAAAGTAAACAACTGGTTTTCTATTTTTTCGATGTATGGCAAATAGTATTATGGTAACTTGCATGAAGTTCCTCAACAAGCACTCAGATTCGCATTGTGAACTTCGCCAAAGCGTGTGGGAGTTGGCATTTTGATAGAGCTACCAAAGTGCCTGCAGCCCAGGCTTTGTGGCACCCTGCTGAGGTGCGAGTCAAGATACCACTCTGCTTCAATACACCCCTAAACCCCAAACCCCAAAACCTGGTATAGTGGCAATGGCAGAATATTCCTTAAATCGAGAATGCGGGATACTATTGACTGTTGTTTCCATCAACAGTGTGCTGTGCCTACATTGAGCATTTACATGCAAAGCGGTCGTGCCGAAAGGACACACCCTAAGGGCCCACGAACAAAATAGCGCACATACGTTGGTCTTAAAGGGGTTCCTACAAAGGTAATACATAGGGCCAACTAACGGCACATGGACCCTTAGGGGAATACTGTGCCAAGCATGGCTTCCGACCGCAACCCTGCATCTCTGACTCGCCGAACACACCGGCAAAGTGATAAATTACGGCTTCTGCTGTAGTTCACATGACCCACAAAAGAAACGATGTGAGGATGATGGTGACGGCAACCCATCCCCTAATTAGATGTCCCAAACCTGCGCCTCAATCCTAAACCCATAATTCTAGATCTACTGATACTAAGCCCGACACCTACTAGCCCGGAAACCCTAATGTCAGGGCCATAATTAGAATCGGGTTTGGGGACCCATTATACTGTAATTATAAAACGGAATCCCCAAAATAGCTGGCCGCTATAGTAACCCCGAAACCGCTCCTTCGAAAACCCTGACCATCGACGACCATTAACGCCTAAAATCCTTCCCGCCCCTCCACCGGACCCCCCTCAAAAAAAATAAACATAAAAGTACGCACACACAAAGAGTGTAATGTAAGGGTTTAGGGTTTTTTTACGGGTTCAGGGGTTTAGGGTGTAAGAGCCTAAATACTCACCATAACTACAAATTGGGGTTCCTTGAAATAAGTCTACGAGTGGTTCCCCTAAAACCACATTCTCATTCTTACGGCCTAAACCTCAAACCCCTAAATTATCAAGGCCTCTATGTCTCATACATGATGGTTGCCTTATGTTGTACTATACAGCTGATGATAAAAATCCTGCATTACCCATAATCAGGAATATACATAATTCCCATAGTTTAGGGCCCTTCAGGTAATGCAGGATTTATATCATCAACCGTATTACATTATGCAGATATACTTTTTTGTAACTATAACCCTAAACCTTAAACCCTAAACCATAAGCCCTAAACCCAAACTATGTTGCATTATATTGTGGGTTCCATATCATGATTACAGTATAACATACCCCAAAGCCCTATTCTAATTATTAAGGCTCCTATGTTATATTACTTCATGCAGACATGCAGCTGCCCCGGCGTTGTTGGGGAGACGATCTCAGGGCTGGCGTCACCTTCGAAGACCTGGAAGTGTCTAGAGTTGGCTGCCCTTAAGTGGTAAGGGTTGGTTGAGGTTCAGGGCAGCTCAGGGTTTAGGGTTTAGGGTTTTCTAGAGTTGGCTCCCGTTAAATGTTAAGGGTTGGTTTAGGGTGGCATTAGGGTACTATAAGGCTTTCACAGGGGAATAGCGTTTAGGGTAGCATAAGGGTACTTTAAGGGTAGGGAGGGGTAGGGTATAGGGTGGCATGAAGGTACCTCTTTACGGTTCTATATGGGGTAGTGGGCTAAGGGCTCTGAGTTCGAGGTTCGAGGGTTGCGGGTTTAGGATTTGGGGTTTAGGGGGGTGGGTTTAGGGGCTTAGGGTGTAAGGGTCCAGGCTGTTTGTATAAAGTATGAGGTGTATCGGGTTTCACAGGGAAGTAAACCTCAACGGTCAAGTACCGATATAGTAAGTACTATGGCGCTGAAGTTTAGTGGTTGATGTAGGGGTTCAAACTATATACTACCCATCATGTGTCTCTCAGAGAGGCCAAGACCCCGCACTCATGGAAAATGGCAAAAATCAAAGTAAGAAGCCCGATTACTAGGTTCTTGTTAAGCAAAATAATACTTCTTATCATAATAAAGAAGCTATAGCATGTAATGTAGGAACCTGATTAAGAAACCCTGGCCCTATAACCCTAATATATTAGGATTCATATAAGGAACCCTAATAGAGACCCAAGGTTTCTTAATCAGGTTCCTATATTACTATAAACCCCTGGTATGGTATTTGGCTCTCTGGCTCTGGGACTTCGGGTTGAAACGTTTCGTCCGACAATCCTGGGACGCAGGTAAGCATCCATCCATGCATCCATGCATCCACGCATAATGAGTAGTTGTCAAAATTATGGCCCCCTTTTGGGTACCCTAAATATTAGGTGCCGTATTATAATAAGGACCCAAAAAGGGACCATAATTTTGATAGCCACCCATATTTATCTACATGGCATTACCATTGCAGTAATTACCTTGCCGTAAGGGGCAGGGGACTTAGTAAGTTGGTTATAAGTAGGGTTATAGTTAGGGTAACTCCATTTAGGGCACTTATAACCTACTTATAACCTACCTACTAAGTCCCTTGCCCCTTCAAGTGCCGTATAGTACATTCCGCTGCAGCGCCTTGGCAGGACCACCTCCATGATCATTCTCGATTGAACCCTAAACCCTTAACCCTATGAATCCTAAACCCTAAACCCTATGAACCCTAAACCCTAAACCCTGTGAATCCTAAACCCTAAACCCTATGAACCCTAAACCCTAAACCCTAAATCCTAAACCCTAAACTCTAAACCCTAAACCCTATGAACCCTAAACTTCTCGATACCATCAGCATCACATTCACCACTACATGACCCGTTCCAGTACAACTAACTTTGCAGTGCAGTCCATAAGATTGAACAGGCCTGCATCACACCATAGATGCGTTCCTTGCAGCGTCAGCCCGAACAACCTTACTTGAGGTATAATCAATTTGAATAGGGTGTTCGGGGGTTGATACTATACATCCAAAATCCGGTATGGAACGCCAGCGACTCATATCCTAAGAGTCCTAACGGTCCATGCACCAGTATAGCATAGATTTACCTTAACCCTACAGCACCTCTATCACTAGGCACATGGACCCTCGCAAAATCCGGTCGTAAACCCAAAAAAACGAAAAAGCTGATAGAGCTCTATAAAGCACCCTTATGTAGCCCTAAAGCGAACCCAAAGGACACCTCCACAGAAGCCGATCCCTAAAACCCTAAACCCCTAAACCCTAAACCCCTAAACCCCTAAACCCCTAAGCCCTAAACCCTAAACCCCTTAACCCCTAAAACCCCAAAAGCCCATCACCTTGAAAACTGATTCAAGAGGCCCGGTCGAAGGGTCAAAGTGATAGCGGCCTTAGAGCAGACGGGGTGTTGCTTTAAAGGGAGGAAGATGGGGGGTTAGGATGTAGGGTTTAGGGTTTTAGGTTCAGGGTTTAGGGTTTAGGATTTATGGTGTAGGGTTTTAGGTCTCGGGGGTTCCTTCAAAGCTAGGTTCCTCCGTAACCCCTTAATAATGGGGTACCCTTTTTCCTCATATTCAGTTTTAATACGGAAACCCCTAACTAAAAAGGGCAAAATGCTACTGGAGCTCAGGAACCTAGATTTTGGCAACTGTCCAGACCCCTTGTCACCCTGAGTTTGCAGTAAGGCTTGCTGTTGATTCCTCTGACAGTGTACTGTAGGGATCTTCTCCGTATGAAAGAAACTATACTGAACTCAGAACTCAGACCCTAACAACAATTATAATTTTAGCTGTTTCTTAGGGAGTAAAGGAACCAGAGTCAGAAGTTATTTATAAGTACCCTAAAGGAAACTGCTTTGTGCTGTGGGCGGGTTGGCAATGTCAGGATGTTTAACTCCGGTCTCCCGTTGTCTCCCATGATGTGGGCTCTTGGAATCAAAAACCCCTAAACCCTAAACCCTAAACCCTAAACTCCTAAACCCTAAATCCTAAATCTAAACCCTACATCCTAAACCCTATTGGGATTTGAGGATTTGGGATTTAGGATTTAGATTTGGGATGTAGGAAAACCCTAAACCCTAAACTCCTAAACCCTAAATCCTAAATCTAAACCCTACATCCTAAACCCTAAACCCGTGTTGCTCTGGGCCTTCGGTAGTTTAGCACACCCTTCAGCTCCAGCACAGCGACCCTTTTCGGCTTGACAAATCGACCTATTAAGGAATATAGCTTAAATCATAATATGAAGCCCTATATACTTTAAGCCATATTTAGATCAGATCCTAAGGAACCTACACGCTTGGAGCTCCTACGATCACTAATGTAGACCTTCCAAGGGCATTCTGTACGAGTGAAGATCTGCAATGCATCCCGACAACAAAGCGGTATACAGGAGAATAATGTAGATTCGGGGGTAAGGCAGCTCCCAAACCTAAACCCCAAACGCCCTAAACCCTGAAACCTTATAGCTCTATGTCTATACACAACGACCCAAAGGCCCGAATCCCTAGAAAAGCTAATGCCCAATGCCCAGCCTGGCCCGCCCCAAGCGGGAGGAGCCTGTCCGTAAGCTTCCAGGGGCCTCCGAGGCGCTGCTAGGACCGTTTGGGCCACTTGCCGATTGGCCACCTTCCGGCGACCAATGTTGTCTTGCGAGACGTCGTCGATCAGGGCAAAGCGTGCCATCGCAATGACAGCTATGACGGCGCCCCATGCCGCCTCCTCTGAGTCCCTCCAGTGCGAAACCAGCTCCGACTCCAGGACCTCTAGTACACGGATCTCGGCTGGGTCCGAAACCCCAAACACCCTAGACTCTCCTAGACCCCTCGATCCTGAACCTCGAAGCCGTAGACCCCGAACAGCTTGGACCCTGAAACCGCAGAGCAAACCCCAAGATTCCACTAGACCTTGAAACTATACAACCCTACCTTAACCCACCAGAACCTACTTTTTTTAGGGCCCCTATACATGCCTTATTAAAAATTTACGCAAGTTACTGCAAATCTCATAACTGGCTTCATCACATGTCAGCCAGAACACAACTCCCGGTGGCAATCATGTACATGTTCAAGGCGACCTGCAACATCCAGCGAATAAGCATTTTCTATGGCTCAAAGCTTGAGGATAGCAGATAAGGAACCCTAAACCCTAAATCCTAAACCGTGTCAGATATAGCTCAGACAAGGGCCCCCTTGGGGATCACAGCTTTGGGGTTTAGAGTTTAGGGTCCCCTGGGCGAAGGGTCTGTTCCGGTAGCCGTTTATGTCCCGAGGGGCCGAGGGTATTGTGAGTTCTTATTGGGACAAGGTTTAGGGTTTAGGGGTTTAGGGTTTGGGGTTTGGGGTGGTTGAGGGTTTAGGATTTAGGGTTTTGGGTTTGCCGTCTAGGGGCTATTGGGCATCTTCTTCACACCAAAACGATGCCGCTTGAGTTCCAGACCCTCCGACCACATGCAAGACTCTACAGTCTAAGCCTTAAGCTTAAGAACCCTTGACATCCCTAGACCTAAGACTCCTGACCGTGAACCCCATTTAAAGGATCATGGAACTTAGTAACTGGGGTTTTAAGTAAGGGTAACCATATATACTTGGAGGGGCAGGGGACTTGGTAAGTCGTTTATAAGTAGGGTTATAATTGGGGTAACTCCATTTAGGGTACTTATATCTCTACTTCTAACCTGCTTACTAAGTCCCCTGCCCCTCCCAGTAAGTACTTCTAACCCCAAGTAAAGTGCTTATAACCTGACTTACTGAGTCCCTTCCCTAAACCCTAAACCCCCGGGGCCCCGGGGTTTAGGGCTAAGGGTTAAGGGTTCGGGTTTAAGTTCAGGGTTTAGGGTTTAGGGATTAGGGTTTAGGGGTTCAGGGTTCAGGTTTAGGCGACCCCTTCAACAAGGGGCCGTGAGCCACGGACACAAAAACAAGCCTCGAGCCTAAGACCGTTAGAGAACCAGCGTAACCCTGAAAGAGCCCTAAACTCTATGAATCCAGCTGGGAAAAACTTAAGAAACCTAAACTACTTAAACCACCCTCGAAAACCTTCCGAGGCAATATTCTAGAAGTTCGGGCAGTGGCGTTTGGGTTTAGGGTGCTTCGTATTGTCTGGGTTTGGGGGTCGGCTTTCAGGCTTTGGGTCAAGAGTCTTGGGTCTAGCTTTCAGGCTTAGGGGTTTAGGGTTTAGGGCTTAGGTTTAGTGGTTTAGGGATTTAGGGTTCAGGGCTTAGGGTCTAGGGCTCAGGGTTTAAGCTTCGGGGTCCTCTCTTCTTCAACAACCGGGCCCCAAACAGTTCAAACTTTCTAATACAGAGCTAATATATAAGGACAAAAAGTTTAAAGTTCCCCCGTTCACCATCTAAGTCATGCTTCAGGGATCAGGGGGCCTAGTAACTAGAATATGGGTAGGGTTATAGGTGCACTATCCCCACTAAGGGTCAAAGGCTGGGCTCGGAGGTTGTGCAGTTTCGGGGCCAGGCCGCTTTCGACTCAGCAGGTGTCGGTCGCATCGGATTTTCCGAAGATGGGCGACCCTAATGTAGTACTCTAAAGAGTAGGATCCTTATTATAAGGACCCCAAAATAAGGTACCCCGAATTTTCGGAAACTCCCAATATACATCCCCGGGCCGAAAGTTTTGAGCTACCGGGCCTTGCATCATTATACAGACTCGTGCGGAGTAGCGGAGTGCTTCAAAGTAACGAATTCCCTACGCAGGCCAGCGGAGTAATTACTACGCCGTTTTAAAATTATAATACGTTTTCATTGCGGAGGAGGCCCCAAGGCTCGCTTGTGTCAGGAGTCAAGGGGGAAGAGGGTGGGGGCGTGGGTCAATTTCGTTGTTTAAGCTAGTGGGTCGAACTATCGGCCCGGTGCAGTAGTGGTGCAGAGTTGCCTGGGTTTTGGGTTGAAACATTTGAGTCAAGAGATGGCGCAGGATCAGGGGTCAGGTGCTTTGATTCAGGAATACAGATCTATACTAGCAGCTATACATGCTAGGGTTTCGCAAGGCATTAGTTTAGGGTTTAGGGTTTAGGGTCTTCCTGGTTTGAGTGAGTATGGTCAACGATCTGAAAGAAGTCTGCGCGCCTCTTCCGATTTGAAGATTTTGTCGTTGGCAATGATGTAATGCTCTGACAGTGCCTTCCATCAGTCTCAGTAAAAAACCCTAATATAGGGGCCTTAATAGTTCGAGTAGGGTTTTGGGGCCCTTTATACTATAATGACTATAATTATAATGAGGAACCACCAAAATAGTATTCTGTTCTGTTCTGTGCGGTCGGTAGTGCTCAGAAAGCGCAACCCAAAAATGCAAGGTGAAACGAAAACCAACAGTCACACTGGTCGACGCAGCCCGTATTCCTCAGAGGGAACCCGGCCGTCCTCCTGTGAGGCCTTTGCAATGTGATCAGCGATCCAGTGGACTGTGTCGGGTGGGGGTCTGTACAAGCGTGAAAGCCGGCCGAGCGTGAGTTCGTCTTCACTCAAACCCTCAACAGCTTCAGCGTACAGCGGAATAGCCGGACCATAAAACGGCAAAGCAGGGACGGCCGCCTCGTACGAAGACCAACGGCCCTGTTTGATGCGCTTAGCTAGCTCCTTGTCCTGCCGCTCGACTGCCTGGATTTCGGCGATGCTCAGGGGCCTCACCAAGTGTGCCGTGCGCATCAGACAACGGCTAGACAGCTTAAGGTGATTTTGAACCCGAGAGACGCTGTGAAAGAATCGCAAGCAAGCGCAGCAGTGCTCTGCACTCGCAAAGTGTCTGGCCGGGCTCAGAACGGCATGCCGTCGGGCACGGTGCACGGCGAGGTGCTTCCGAAGAGGAAAAGAAGCCCCGCAACGGTCACAAATGAAAGCCCCGGAGAAACTGTCGACAGACGCAGCCGGTGCCGTCTTCGTGGTCGGATTCCATCGAGCAAGGTCAGTAGCACATCCCTTGATGGCCTTTTTGACCTGCGCCGGCCACCAACAGGAGTCAAGCTGGCACGCTTCGACAAGTGCAGTCACAGGACAGGGATGTCAAGGAGCAGGGCAGCAGCACCAACGTAAACACCCACAGCTTTGATGTCATACCGTAGCTGGCCCAACCAAGATTTGGAGGGAGCAGCTTGCCAGTGCGCGTGCAGAAGGTGGAGCAAGGTGGCCGGTCCGACCTCCAAGATCCTGCAAAGAAAGGAGGCTCGCGCCTGAGCGACGGCTAGCATGGGAGTAGTCGCCTGAGCGACCTGTAATACCCGGAAGCTGTGAAGCTTCTCCTCCAGATCAGGCCGGCGAAAGAGGCCCCGCCACAGCTGGACATACAAGCGATACCACATGCGCCGGTGGCCGCAGACAGGACGGTTGTGGCGGAGGCATACGCAAATCTCGACACCACAAGCGAGCGCATGAATGTGCGCCTCAAGGGCAGGGGAATGTCGCTGGCAGCGAAGGGCTGACGACGAAGCGGGTTAAGCACGGAGAGTGCCTGGGCATATCGGTAGCGAATTTCGGGCTGTGGGTTGGCATTGGCCACAGCAATGCAGCCGAGGTGAGGGTAAGAGTCAACCAAGGGCATTAGATGGGCTTGGTCAGCAACTTCATCAACAACCTGCAGGCAAGAACGCCCTTCCTTATCAGCAACTGTATGACCAGGAATGATCCTAGGGCAGTTGGAAGTCAAAAGGCAAGCTGTTTTGTCGACAGCAAATGTCAGTTCCATACCAAAAGAGGAGGCATGACTGACTATGAGCTGAGTGGCACCAGTCACCTTGTGACAAAGATCTGACGGGGTATCTGCAACCTGTAGGAAGGTGAAGTCGTCCGCCCAGGACGGCAGCCCAGGCGAATCCGGGGCTGACCAAGAATGCCAAGGAGGCGGCGCCGTAACACACGGCATGCAGGTGTGTAGGCCTTTGTGTAGCAGCGCGGCGTCAACGGTCTTGACGCTCCCACGCCGTGTCCTCCTCGATCTCCATATAACCTGTTGACGATCCTTGAACGTTGTCACCGCTGTCTCCACCAAGTGGTGGGCCTCCTGCTGCGCCTCCAAGGCCTGGGTGATTTCGTTGTCGATCCGTCGGATGTCGTTCTCGTGGCGGTGCTGTTCTTTGTTGAAAGCCGCCTTCATCGCAGCCTTGTACGCAGCCCACTTGGACGTCTTCAGCCTGTGCTCCTTCTGTAAGCGTTGTAAGCGGCCATCCGCCTTGCGGACTGTATTGACCGCTTGCTGCACCGCCTGCGTGAGGGTCATCGTCTGCTGGGCGCCCGGGCCCTCGTAGCGGCTCTCGTCCACAACCGAAATGTGGTGGGGTTGCTCCTGCGTCCAGTCATCTTCGTAACCAGGAAATTGGGTATACTTCTTCCTGTCGTTCGAGCGCTTGGCACCCGGCCATGCAGACCAGGAGCGTCCCTGCTGCCTTTGCCATCCATCGTACCATCCCTGCTGACTTGCTCCGTACTTGCCCTGCTTGCCCATGGACAGGTTGAATCTCTGCAAGGGATAAGTAGCGTGGTGGCGGGCAAGGGAAAGCCTTTGACACCAGGTGAGCGGCCTGCCCTCCCGCAGTACAGTTCTGGCTTTCGACCGAAGCTGTCGTTGACGACGGTGCCACCGAGGCGAAAATGGCTTACCTACGGTGGTTTTCACCTTGCGCACCTAGTGCTGGGGCCTTCAATGTTCTCCCGCTGATGGGAGCGATTTGGACCCTCCAAAATAGTATTGGTAAATATTTAAGCTAAACCCTAAACCTAAATATTTAAGCCCCTATATTGAACCCTAAGCCTGCCAGGAAACCTCCTAGAGTCTGAGCCGCACTCCAGCCGGAAGCCAGGCCCTCTACACTAAGCTCTAAGAAACATGCCTAGTCTCGAAGCCAATTCAAGGTTTAGGGTTAGAAGTACTGTATACATCAATGTGTAGCGACTGTTTGCTGTAGGGCTCTGCTTACGGGTCGCTTCACCTAAACTTAACAACTACATACCCCCTAAACCCTAAACCCTAAACTACATACCCTAAACCCTAAACCCTAAACTACATACCCTAAACCCTAAACCCGAAACTACATACCCTAAACCCTCAAGCTTAATCTTACCCTCAGGATCCTCTATGAGGAAGGTTTCGTAGAGAGGGCGGATTCCCTGGAGAGCACTTGAACCCCGAAACCCTGAACCCTAATGTAGGAGCCTGATTAGGAAACCCTGGGCCTGTAACCCCAAAATAGTAGGATTCATATAATAAGGGTACTATAAGGGGTTCTATAATGTAGGAACCTGATTACGAAACCTTGGGCCTTTATTAGGGTTCCTTATATGCTATTTTGGGGCTATAGGCCCAGGGTTTCTTAATCAGGTTCCTACATTAAACCCTAAAACCCAAACCTAAAGCCCTGGTTTGAGGTTATGGACCCAAGTTCCGGCTATCACGTCACAAATAGCCCGACCGTAGCAAAGGCCTTGAAGATTTCAATGCTTAACCCTTGCGTGAGTCAAACCAAAAGCGAACTAGCCCTCACATGCCGACGAAACCGTCCCAACTGTGGCTCTTGTTAAGACATCGTCTAAACTCTAGACCCTAAACCCTAAACTCTAAACCCTAAACCCTAAACTCTAAACCCTAAACCCTACACCCTAGACTCTAAACCCTAAACCCGACACCCTAAACTCTAAACCCTATAGACTATAGACCTTCAGGCCTGCAAGTAGATAGACAGATGGGTAGTTGTCAAAATTAGGTTCCCTTTTTGGGTACCGAAATAATAGGTGCCGTATTATAATAGGGACCCAAAACGGAACCATAATTTTGACAACCACCCAGATAGATAACTACCTGTGCAAACTAGACCTGTCTCAGAACAGCTAGCACGTCAAAGCTCAAAGCAACCCCGAAACCCTGAACCCTAAACCCCTAGACCCCAATCCCTAAACCCCTAAACCGTTAACCCTGAACTCCTAAACCCCTTAACCCCTAAAGTCAAAGCTCAAAGCTCTTGGATCCGCCCGGTGGCCTTGTTGCACAAATCGATCCTCAAGAGAAAGACTCGGCTCGTGTTGAGGAATTTAGTTTAGGTTAACACGACAGGGATTAATAGGGAGCTATAGTAAATAATACGGTTTCCTTATTATGTTAGCTTAAATTAAATCCCCAAACCCCTAAACCCCTACAGAACCCTGAGAGTAAGCCTTAAAGGATCCCTTAAAGGAACCCTTATAGATCCCTTACATTAAACTCCCTAACAAGAACCCAGACGGCCAGAAGATGTCTGCATCTCTGCAGTTCCCGCGTTATGATTTCCTTGTGTTAGCCGGGGGAGAGTACAAGCTCGGGTATAGAGCCTAGGTCGTGGAAGAGCGGGTTTAGCTTGAGGGAGATTCGGGTCTAGTGCTTGTTACTTGTTCGAGTATTAGGGCTTCGAATGTTTAGGGCTCCCGGTTCTAGCGCAGGACAGACATAAGCCGAAACCATGAACCCATGTGCCACATTTTCGTTCCGAAACATGGGACTTCTCTGTCTTACCTCTCATTCGGGTATCTCCTCACCGACCTTTGATTCTGGTATGTTCCACTTCGAGCCTTCTTTGGGAAGACAAGCTAGTACTAAAGCCTAGTAAGACCTCAGCACAAGCCACAAAAAGCCTAAACCATCCTAAACCCGAAATTAAGCACGGGACCCTTCATGCAGCACGAACTGCAGTTCCCACCCTTCCCTTCCTAAATCTTAAACCCTACACCTACTAAGTCGCCTCAGCCCTTCACGTGTATACGGAAAGCTGAAGAAGGAGCCCCGCCCAAACCCCGAAACAATGCCAGCGCCGAATTCCCAGAAGCTCTGAAGAGGTTTAGGGATTAGGGTTTAGGGGATAAGAAGAGCCCTTATAAAGCCCTTATGAAATGCTCAGAATATCCTTGCAAGACCCTTACACTCCATTACAAGGCCTCGAACATCCTGACATTTCCGACCTCGATTTTCTTTAGCTCTGTTGCTACTGTAGGGGCCTTCATAATTGGAATAGGACTTCGAGGCTACATTTTCAATTTCATATAGCTTTTATAAGGATCCTTGAGAACGGATATTGGGAACTTGTCAAGCTTCTTTATTATCCGAGTAGCTCCATGGAGGGATCCCTCCGTCCAATCTCGTCGAAGAACATGTTATACCTCGCACCGGTCTAGGGGTATAGGGCTCAGAGTCCCCTGAAAGGAACCCCTACAGATCTCGTAAAGGAACCCTTCCAAAGGAACCCTTCTAGTATCCCTTGAAGGCTCTGGGCAAGGCCTGTAGGGGTATCAAGTTCCTGACTTGGGGTCGAAAGTTTAGATTTCAGGGTTTATGGTTTAGGGTACAGGTTTTTGCTTCTAGTGGGTTCGTTGCCGGCTGGCACTTCGAAACGAAGCCATCAACGGGCAAACACTCAGAATAGTTGGTACTGAACTATGACGCGGCATGGTTTATTTTAAGGGTTGGTTACTGGAGCGCTAGGTTTCTCCAAGCCTGAACAATCCAAAATTCAGATCCGCTCCCGTCAAAACGTAAGACCTAAACCCTTATTCTAAAACCGTCATCGAAAGTGCCCGAATGACGACGTCTGGAAGGTGTGTCGCGAGATCCGCACATTAAAGACCCCCGTGACTCCAAAGCCCTTCCATTCAGGAGTGCACCTTATGTTGCATCATATTGAAGCTCCGTCCATACCCGCCCTAAACGGCTTGAATCTGATGTAATTCCGAAGAAGTGGTTTTACCATAGACGAAGACTTCTGCATTAGTCGTGGCTGCTTTGCAGCCCTACAGATGCAGCATACATGTGCTCCTGAGAAGGCAACATGCGGCGACAGCTTTCCTAGCCGTGGACAGCGACACGGACTGGGCACAGGGCACAGGCTGCATAATTACGATGAGGAACATGCAGAGAGAACAGACTGGCAGAAGGCCGACTACTACCCCTTTACAGATGCAGGAAAAAAACATTTGTGGGAGAAAGCTCTGCATCCTGAAACAAGGCTGTAGAGTACAGGAGGCCGCGGACGGACTCTTGAGAAATGGCGTTTCAAGCTCATGCGTAGCGCACGGCTGCTGCTTAAACGGCTCATGTGGCAAAGTCGACACGTAATAAGCTCTAGGCAAGGGGCTCCTTTCCAGCGATGAAGCACGAAGCATGAATGCTCTGCTGCATTCTGAAGCAATCGCAATCGCAAGCAGCTACTGGCCCTTGTCGACAAAAGCACATTGCGCATGTCAATCTCGGCGTTGCAACTTTCTGCCAGGCAACTAAATACAACCCTAAACACGAATATCCTGCGGCATCCTACCCCAATATCAATCCAAACCCCAACACTCTCAACACAAAAAATAGCAGCAACAACAACAACAATAATTGTAACAGCAATAAACCGAACAATAAAACGCAATGATAACGATAATAATGATCGAAAACTTCATCTGGGGCCCAAGCTGAAGAGTGCGACTGCGAGCCTCATGGAACAGCTCCCGGAGCCTTGGAACAGCGGAAGGCTGCTATGGGCGGTTTTGGGGTGTGAGACTTCTATTTCTCAGGTATTGCTTCTGGTATGGGGGCCCTAAATACTAGAATTATAATAACGAGCCACCAAAATAGTATAGGTAATGATTAAGGCCCCTTTTTTATCAACCCCAAAGCCTAGTCAGTTGGCTTGCATTTTGCGAGTTCGGATCTAGGGCTACCAGTATTTCGGGGCCTGAGCCCAAAGCGCTTGAGCGATTTATCAGTGGTTGATACGGCTGATGATATAAATCCTGCATTACCTTAATGACCCTACACTATGGGAATTAAGGTATATTCCTAATTATGGGTAACGCAGGATCCCTAAACCATAAACCCTATACCCTAAAACCTAAAACCCTATAGATCCCTCAGAGTTACCCTTATAGATCCTTTTATTTATATCATCAACCGTAAGAGGCCTCGATGCAGGCGCTCCATCGCGTCCTACGTAGCTCTACAGCGGCCTTCGAAAAAAACCCTGTGAGGCTATTTTGGCTTAAAGGACCATGGGACTTAGTAACTAGGGTTGCTTTAAAGGGTTCCTTTAAGGGATCCATAAGGGTTACTATTGAGGGTTCTGTATGGGTCTTGAGGGTATTTAGAGGATCAAGAGACTTTAGTAACTAGGGTCCCCTTAAAGGGGTCCTTTAAGGGATCTATAACGGTTACTATTAAGGGTTGTATATTCACGGACATCTGTCGGTCAGAGAAGCGGATCAAACGAGCCTGGTGGCACTTTGGCCAATCTCAGAACTTACCTAGAATAGAATCAATACTTGCAATGATGGCATCGGCTTCACGAAGCCACAAGCTACAAGTGTCGGCAGGCAAAAGCTGGGGCTTTCTGCAGGTGCGCAAGATTTTGTTGCCGACTACTTACTTCAACTACGGTCAGCTCGTTTCTTTGCACGACGGAAACGACTCACCCCAAACAGGCCTATGAATGTGTGACAACCCTGCAGACTGCTCACTGAGAACAGAGTGGCGAGCAATTACTTGACGAAGTTGCTTGAAATAGTTGAGATGGCACTGAAATTGACTCCGAGCAGCTTTGGCCGGATCAATTTGCTTTTTGATCTCTTCGACATCCAAGTTGAGCCAGTGCGGAAGTGACTTTTCGGTGACGCTTCGCACAGCATCGTTGGCATGAGTAGAAATGGCAGTTTCTTCCCAAGTGAGGTAATGCCTTCTGCGCCTTTTGTCACGAACCCACTTAGAGTCAAACTGGTCCGGGCGAATGATAGCAGTAGTAAATTGAATTT
Organism: Symbiodinium sp. clade A Y106; assembly: GCA_003297005.1. Lineage (NCBI taxonomy): Eukaryota > Dinophyceae > Suessiales > Symbiodiniaceae > Symbiodinium > Symbiodinium sp. clade A. Next base: position 71,584 of record BGNK01001748.1, on the reverse strand, counting down.
GTTCGAGAAAGTCAGGAATTGACAATAAATGATGCCTATACGAAAGATGTTTTTTCAATGGCAAGTTTTGACTGGCACTGGACAAGGCGAGTACAAGTCACTTTAATGTCCCATGCAATCGGTAAGGACATCTGATCAGTGAAAGCCCTGGCAGGGGGCATACGGCTACACCAATGTAGCTCGTGCCCATGCGCTAAGCCAAGTGACTCGAAATCATCTTCATCACCCCAAGCATTTTGCAGGAGAGAATAAGAAAAAATCCTAAATTTCCATAGGATGCCTGCCACATTAGCACACTTAGAAATAAACGGAGCTATTAAGGGTCATATATTGGTCTTGGGGGTATTTAGAGGATCATGGGACTTCGTAACTAAGGTAACTATACTTATAACTACTTTTTAAGGTACTGATAACCTTACTTACTAAGTCCCATGATCCTCCAAGTAGGCCCAAAACATACCCCAAAGTTGAGAGTATGTTTTGGGGTTTGGAGTTTTCGCTTCAAGGATGGGGTGTTTGGGATTCTTGGCTCCGACGGTTTTGGGGTTCCGGGGATTGACCGAAAAGCCCTGCTTTAAACCCTAAAAACCCCCAACCCTAAAACAAAACCCAAGAACCGCTAAAACACCATAAACAGGTAAAACCACCTAAACCCTGACACGCTAGACACCGACACCTAAGCCCTAAAACCCTACAACCCAATACCTCTCAACCCCGACCTGCTTAAACCCTGCAGCCCCCCTTAGGCTCCTTTTAAAGGGTCTGTGAGGGTTACTACTTAGAGGATCATGGGACTTAGTAGGTAAGGTTATAAGTACCTTAATTGGGGTAATAAGTAGTTATCAGGTTATAAGTACCTTAATTGGGGTTATAAGTAGTTATCAGTGTAGTTACCTTACTTATAACCCTAGTTACTAAGTCCCATGATCCTGTAAGTATAAGGGCTCCAATACACGGGCCTTATCACCCTCAAAACGGTGTAGCGCACACGCAGGAGGCCGCCACCACCTAAACCCTAAACCCCAGGGTTCTTCGGCGGGGGGGTCTAGGAGTTCAAGACTTCGTGGTCCGGCACACCTGAAACCTGCAAGAAGGAAGCAAGAATCATCCCGACAAACCCGGCCCACCCCTATAGTACCCTTATAGATCCCTTACAGGAACCCTTATGGATCCCTTTAAAGGAGCGCCCCAAACCCTAAACGCTAAAGGCTCAGTCCTGCGAAAAGACTCCACGAGCCAAGACACATCTCTGGGGGCAGGGTCTCGAGAAACTCCAGGTGGGCCTGTTTTTGTGTTTCGAAGGTTTTGCGGGTTTTAAAGGCGGCTTTAAGTCTTGGGAGTTGAGATTTTAGTGGATTTCGAGGGAGGGAGAGGAGGAGGAAGGGAGGGCGGTATTCGGCGTGGTTTGAGGGTGTTGGTGCTATGGGGGGTTTGGGCTTGCCTTCGGCTTCGGTATGAAATGATATCGGGGGCGGTATTGGAGATTGAAGGTTCCTGACTCTACTGCTAGGCCGCCTTGTTCCAGACTAGGGTTTAGGGTTTAGGGTTTAGGGTTTAGGGTTTAGGGTTTGTAGGGCTTCCCGTTCCCTTTCAAGGACCTGTACAAGGAAACGATTGTGAGGAACCGTGCAAAAGGCAAAAGGTAGATCATCTAGAGTTCAGGTAGGGCTTGGGTTTGGGGATGAGGGCATTCAGGGAACAGCTCCCGACATGGCGCGGATCCGAAAACAAACTCACCTGGCGAAGATGGTTTGAGCGGTAGTGCTTACGCTTGAGGTCCTATCTTATTATTCCATGCTAATGTATTCAAGGCAATCGCTTGCTTGAAACACTCTAATTTCCTCAAGGTAAATGTCCTAAATACCGCACCACAGAATGAAGTGCAGATAGGTTCTTTAGGAAGATGTCAAGGCTGAGCCAGATGCACACCCAGAAGGCGGACCGGTCATCCTCAACAGAAATCCAACTACGAGCTTTTTAACCGCAACAACTTTAATACACGGGCCCCTAAACCGTGAACATCCATAGACTCTGAGTCTAAGGCTTACGGCACCGCGGCAACAGGGGCCTTAATGCTGTCGCAGTCACATTCCACAGCCCGTGCTACCGGAACAGCAAGAACAATAAACTTAAGCCTATAAGCACTAAACCCAAGCCTAGAAAGGCCCCAGAAACCTGAACCCTTCACCCGCAAACCTGCTTGCATATTTAAGCTGAATTGTACATGAATCAAACTCATGCCTGAAGCGTCTTCTTTCTCGAGTGCTCCCGCTCCACATAGCCTGCAGGAGGTGCCAGGAACGTCTACTGTAGGGGCCTTAATAATTAGAATAGGGCTTTGGGGCCCTTATACTATACTTATAAGAAGGAACCCCCAAAATAGTATAGGTATGTGTATAATATTTGGAACTTCAGAAGACAGGAGTTCCTCTTCAGAGATGTCCTTATAATCAGCATTCTACTACAACGCCGGCATTGATTAAGAAAGCACCGTTCCGCACCTGGGGAATGTCGAACTCCCCTCATGGTTCATTACAAAAGTGAGTGCGCACTGGTTTTGACGGGTGAACTTTGTTGAAATTCCTTCTGTTTCGCATGTGGCCCTATCGGCTTGGGACGCAGAGAGGGGTTTTGGGGTTTAGGGTTTAGGGCCTGGATGCTGCGCTTGGAGAAGCCGTTTCGACTTTGGGGCTGAAATTCGGTCGTGCAGGAGCATGAAGTGCTACTTGGCAAAAGGTATAGTACCTTTGATATATATATATATTAAATATAGAGAGAGTGGGAGAGAGTACACTATAGTGACTATATAGTGCATTGTTGCTACGTTTGCTGCGAATCGTGTTATCCATCATCTCGACCGCTTGATAGCGGCCCTATAGCCCCACCATCGCAAGTCGCCAGACCTAAGAAGAATCCAAAGAGGTTGCCACGGCCTTCTTCCCATAGCTAGCTCCAAAGTCAGACCCTGAGGGTGTGTTTCAACTTCGCTGCTGTGACGATTGTTGTTTCACCTTGGCTTCTGAACATGGGACTCTCAAAACCGAAAACCCCCAATCCCTAAAACCTTGACCCAAAAACCTAAACCCTAAACCCTAAAACCCTAAAACCCTAAACCCCTAAACCCCTAAACCCCTAAACCCTAAACCCTAAACCCTAAAATCCTAAATTCCTAAACCCCTAAACCCTAAACCCTAAAACCCTAAATTCCTAAACCCCTAAACCCTAAACTCTAAACCCCTTGGCCCGGGACCGAGACCGACGCCGAGCCGCTTTTAATTCGCATCGCGTGCGTCACGGAGATGTTGTGGGAGCTGCAGTACTCACGCACCTGATCCCAGGCTAGCAGTAGCAGTAGTAGTAGTACTAGTAGCAGCAGCAGCAGCAGCAGTAGCAGTAGAAGTAGTAGTACTTAGTAGTAGTTGTTGTTGTAATACTAGTAGTCGTCAGTCGTCGAAATAGTAGCAGGTGTAGTAGTACAGTGGTATGAGTACCGTAGGACCAGTAGGAGTAGACTCCACACCCGCAGCACTGAAAACCTCACAGCCCAATCCCGAATCCTAACGATTGCTAAACACTGAAACTGGATGCTGCACGTCTCTAAGCCCTTCGCAACCTTGCAAACATGGTGTGTGTGTGTAGGGCTCAAACGACCGAGCTAACAAAAGGCTATAGATTTGGGAAATGAAGGTTCCCAACCGGGAAGCTCCGGAAAACGACATCCTCCTACTCGAAACAACGAGATTTGATTCCGAAGCAGCACCACGACTCTTCCACCGCACCCCAAGCTTCATACTCGCTTGCTCCATTCTAGGCAGCCTTGATGCCCTGTGCCCTAAACCTCGAGCAGACGAAAGCCCAAAACATACGAAGCTGGGCTTGGTAGGGTTTTAGGGATTCAGACAACTGCACGATGAACCCCCCTTAAAGGAACCCTTAAAGGAACCCCAAACCCCTTTAAAGGAACCCTTAAAGGAATCCTCAGAGGGACCCTGGAACTAAAGCCACAGCGCCGATTGCAGCAGCTGCTTCTTCCGCTGTCGCCGCCTTTCGATGTCGGCCATTGTGTTCGTGATGCTGCCTCGGTCTAATACTGTTACTACTACCAGGGATAGCATTACCAATTATATAGGCCTCCATTATTGTTAGTAGCCCCATAATCAAAGCCGAAGTATGCACCGACTTTTTTCAAATAAGTCCTATGTACACTCACCAGCATATCTACAGCAATCCCCGAAGCCCTAAAGCAAGGCCTATCTCATGCCTCCACCAGGGGCTGCGTTATAGGAACCCGGAGGGACCGCCTGCTTGAAGGAGCCTCTCAGTTGATGTGGCTTCCCGAATCACTTCTTTTTAAAGGGGGGTAGGGGGAGGAGGGCGGGG
>BGNK01001748.1:15552-67123 GCA_003297005.1 Symbiodinium sp. clade A Y106 | reverse complement strand
TTAATCATAGGGACCCTTCTAAAGGTTTAGGGTTTAGGGGTTAGTGTTTAGCGGAGGGGGGACTTCTTCATGAAGTCTAATCATAGGGACCCTTAGGGGCGTAGGGGGGAGGGGGTAGGGGACTAGACTTCCTTAAATAGGCCTTATTAAGTCTTTATTATAGGTATTAAGGCCCCTACGATCCTTGCCCAAAGGATGGGGCCCCCCATTTCCCCACCCCCCAGTTTGTTGGAACCCCCCTCCAAAAAGAAAACACATACGACTATATCATCCCAAATACAATACTGACCGTAGTTAAAAGAAGAATCATTCATCAAACTACACTTATATATATATATATATGTATGTATGTATGTATGTATGTATATGTGTGTATAAACATATAACTGACATACATATACATATATATATATATACATATAGATTTGTGTGTGGCTTCCAGCGAGTTTGGGGTTTTGGCTTCAAAACGATAGTGCCAGCTATTGGGGCTCTGACAGGCGATTGCGCTTTATTCCTCAATCTTCTGGGATCTTGATTTGTCTGTGTATATATGGGCGTTTCCGAAAATTAGGGGTACCTTATTTAGGGGTCCTTATTTTATAGGGATCCTACTATATAGGGTACTATATTAGGGTCCCCTATTTTCGAAAACTCCCATATTTGTACATATACACACACACATGGATGTATGTATGCACGTGTGCATGTATGCATGTATGTATATATAAAACTGTATATGTATGTATGTATAGGGGACTCAAATAGGAACCCTTAACGACACTTTCAAGCGGCTGATAAAGAAGGAGCCCAGTCCCAAAGAGAGGAAGGAAGCGAAAATCGCAAGGCCTGGCAAGAGTGGGTTGAGGGCTCCAAGGCTTGAGGGTTTGAGGTTGAGGGTTTAGGGTTCAGGGTTTAGGGTTTCAAGTTTGGAGTGTACGAGGGTTTAAAGTTTAGGGGTTGGGTTTAGGATTTAGGGTTGAGGGTTCCTGCAGTTCCGAGGGCTTCTTTCTCGGGTTTCAACGGTTTCTCGGGGCTCTTTGTCGGGTTTTCAAGGGCTTTAGGCCTAAACCCTCGAGCGAGCCCTCGAAACCTACCCAAAAACCTAGATCCGTAAACGCTCCTAAAACGCCAGGAAGCTGGAACCCTAACCCCTAAAAGACCTCAAACAGACCCAGGTCAGCATTTCATCGCCCCAGAGAAAGCTGGATCGCCATAGTCGAAATGCATGATGGACGAAACCCTGTCCGAGAGCAGCAAGGGGAGCCTGTTGTAGAAGGGTAACTGCAGGGTCTTGTGAAGTTGTACGAAGGCTTTGTGCGGGTTCTATACTCCCTGGTGCTCAGTAGGGAATGGGGGAATGGATCCCTATAGTAGCCCCTATATCATCCCCAATAAAAGTCCCCATAACCCATTCCCCGATTCCCTACTAAGCACCAGGGAGTATAGGGTTAAAATTTAAAATAGAATCATAGAAACCCGAATGAACAGAACCGAGCAGCTGCTGGCACTTCCGTGCAGAAGCCTTAACCTTCGGGTTCCCCGGTAAGGCTAACTCTACTTACCTTGTGTTAGTAGGGAATGGAGGAATGGGATACAATTATAACTACTATTACTACCATTCTTTCATTCCCTACTAACCAAAGGTAGGTAGAAAGATTCTATATGTGGGTGGTTTATGTGGCTTGCGTAAAGTTTACGATGTAGGCATGATCATGCAGTGCATTTGTATAGAGGCTGCAAGCAGTCCCTTGTTTTTGTGCCCCGTTCCTCTCCGAGAAAAACTCTTGCATACTCCCCCCCCCNCCCCCCCCCCCCCCCTGGCCCCTGGTGCCTCGTTCCGCTCCGGTGTGAAGCTCCATGTTGCTTTGCATTGCCGAAGGATGCCTCGGCCCGAGGGCTCTCCCCGGGCTAATTTGGGGTCCTTCCGGGCTTCTTGGGCTGCAGATGGCTGTAGGGTTTTGGGCTGTTTAGGGCCTAGAATTGGGTCCTGGGAGAGAGATGCACAGGCCCCTTCACTCGGCTTTAGGCGTCTAGGCTTTGGGGTTTGTTAAGATGTGCTGAAAAGCAACAGCAACAGCAACAGCAACAGCAGCCACAACAAGCAGAAGCACAAGCACAAGCACCAGCACACCAACGACAACAACAACAACAGCAGCAGCGGCAGCCGCAGCAGCAGCCACAGCAGCTGCAACAGCAACAACACCAGCAGCATCAGCAAGGAGCAGCAAGGAGCAACAACAGTAGAAAAAAAGATAATAGCAAAGACTCAGCAAAGACAAAAGCAGGACCAGCAACAAGAGCAACAGCAAAAACCCGAACAACAACAACAACAACAGCAACAACAACAACAACAACACGAACATGAGCGGGCAGGAACGGCAACAGCAACAACAACCAGAGCAAGAACCTGAACAAGAACACTAGTAGGAACATGAATAAGAACAACAACAGAGCAAGAACAGCAAAACAGCAAAACACCAGCACTAAAAAAAAAAAAGAACGATAACACGATCACAAGCAATGACAACAACAGTAACAACAAACAGCGAGCAATACTAATGACAAATCAATAGATTTAGCAGGCCGTCATCGTACTGATCCTCATAACCATCATCATCATCATCAGAATGCACACAGTTGTTCAAACAGGGTGCGAGACGGTCTTCTTGACTTCAAGTGAGGTGCGTTGCTATGATCAGACTCTGTTGGAAGCCTTCTATCCTGCAACATCAACGCCCTACTTTCGGCCATGGGGCAGTCTTGAAAGTGCGCACTCCACCGAGCGCATGTATTGTAAGATGCTGGGTGCCAGATGGAGTCCTGTCCACAGGATTCAGGTGGCAGGGTCTAGCATTCAGGGTCTCTCGACACACAACAAGCCCTAAGTTTAGCATTCGGAGGTTGGCAGCGGCTCGGGCGCAACCTGGAGTCACAGCTGCAAACTTCGGGCTTAACTTCCCGAGAGTGGAACTCCCACATGCAAGGAGGCCGAGAGCCTCCGCACATTGGTTCTATATGTAACGGTCAACATCATGGTCCCTTTCGGGAACCCTAATGTAGGGGCCTTAATAAGTAGAGGAGGGTTTTGGGCCCCTTATATTATATTACATTTATGATTTATGATATGGAACCCCCAAAATAGTATTGCTAATTATTTAAGCCCCTATAGTATACAATTCTACTCTTAGTGCACCAGCCTATAGTTGGTGAACCCCAAAAGAGAGCCTCATGTGGACAACCACCCATGTAGGCTTCTTGGAACCCCAAGTAGACCGCGCCCTGGAGTAGCCTTCAATCAATGCCGCTTCGTTTAAGGAGAGGCTATACCCTAGGGCTCCGGTTACCTAAATAGAAGGTTACTGGAGTACATAATTCATGGTTAGTGACCTACCATTTAGGTAACTGGAGCCCTAGGGTATAAGTACCTTAATTGGCGTGAGAAGTAGTCATGGTACAAGTATAGTTACCTTACTTAGAACCCTAGTTGCCAAGTCCGATGATCCTCTAAGTGTGGGGCACAACGGCACAGACAGAGACAGAGAAGCAGACAGACACAGAGACAACGGTTAGGGTTTCGTGGGGGCCTAAACCCTAAACCCTCAACCGTTTGAGGGTTTATGCGGGTGGTTGTCAAAATTATGGTCCCTTTTTGGGTCCCTAATATTTAGGGTACCCAAAAAGGGACCATAATTTTGACAACCACCCATGCTGACTCTAGTGCAAAGCAGGGCATGTCTCACGAGGCCGTGCCTTCTTGAGAAACCCAACCTCCTTCAACGTCGCCGAAAGCGAACCTGAGTCTGAAGAGGGTGGTTACGTAAGGTTTAGGGCCTCGGAGCTTAGTGTTTAGGGTTTAGGGCTTGAGTTGAGGGCTTAAGGTACCCTAAACTAAACCCTAAGCCCTAAACCCCTAAACCCCTAAACCCTAATCCCCTACACCTTAAATCCTAAGCCTAAACCCCTAAACCCTAAACCCCTAAACCTTAAACCCCTAAACCCCTAAACCCCTAAACCCCTAAACCCCTAAACCGTAAAGCCCTAAACCTTAAACCCCTAAACCCCTAAACCCTAAACCCTAGTGTTTAGGCTTAGGATTAGGGTTGAGGGTTTGGGTTTATGGGGGTTTTCGGGTACAGGTGTCAAGGCAGCTGGGATCGCTCCCAAGGCGAACCTCTGTAGAGGCTTGAGGCCGTCAAGGTCTTTGGGATTAGGGTTTAGGGGTTTAGGGAAATCCCTTAAAATCCCGAATAAACACGAAAAGTTCCTTCTAAAACCCTGTTCAACAGGACAAAAACCCCGAAAAAAACAGACCTGCAAGAGTCTCAAAGGGCTTTCGTATGAGTTACGATTGATTCCCATTGTAGCTGAAACTAACATCCTCAACAAGAACCCAGAAACAGATATCTTCTGTAGGGGCCTTAAGAGTTCGAAAAGGGTTTCGGTGAATATCGAAAGAACTAGAATAGGAATATGGAACTCTAAGGAATAGTGCTGGTAATTATTCCGGCTATTCAGGCATCACTACTAGGAGTTGAACTTCACCATGGAGGTTCAGTAGAGCGCAGGTTCACGGGACTCTCCAACCCTGCTGAAACCCTGGGTTTTGGGGTTTAGGGTTTAGGGTTTAGGGTTGTTTAGGGTATCCTGAACCACGAACCCCGGGCCCTGGAAAAGTGAACAGAGCGCTCTTAACATGTTGGGGAAACGCTTCCAGGGTGTGCATGCTCGGGCTGTCTAGTTCACAGTATACAAATATTTGGAAACCTAACGAAGAGCATTTCTCAACAGAAACTCCAAACCTTTGTTAACCTTTGGACAGGACAAAACCCTTAACTCCTGCATGGGCTTGAGGCTCAGGATTTCGGCTTCTCTGGGCACTTCGGTGCCTAGCAGAAAAGCCGCGCTTTATGGTTTAGGGTTTAGGGCCACCCTGGGCCCTAAACCCCAGAACCCTGAAGCCTGAACCCCAGAAACTGATGGTAGTCAACAGCGCCAAGCAGCCAAAGACAGGCCAACACATGAATCAGGTAGAGGGTCAAGAGGCCTGTGCGCAACAATGGTGTCTAAGGTTCAGGGTTTAGGGTTGGTCTCGGGTGTTTACCGTCACAGCTGAGGCAGAACTGGACTCGTACTAAAACAGCTGCCCTCACTGGACTTTTTCTATGAAATTCTTCAGGAACAAAACAAGGCAAAAGGAATCGCGTTCGAAGCCACTTCCAGTCAGAATAGTCGCGATGGAACGATCTCTCTGAATGCTCAAACAAACCATAGTAACCCTAACCCCCCAAACCCTACGAGGTACTTCCCCAGAGATGATGACCCAGGGTCTGCGGCTTGGGGGCCTCAATCGTTGCGGCCTGGTGCCTGGAGTTTAGTAGAGGCCAAGCACATAACAGAAAGATTGCAGCCCAAGACTCCAATATGCCTCAATTCACGAGTATACCTTAAGATATAGTAGGATCCCTAATATGATTCAAAGACTATTCCTGAATTAAGGGATATTGGAGTCTCGACCTTGGGCTTACCCCCCCTTTAAAAGCCATACTAACAATCACATGTTAAATAATATATCTCTTGGGTGTTATATGAAGCAAGAATTTTAATTCCTAAGGAGACTTTGGGCTCAAGAACATGCAAGGCTTTGTGCCAAAGAGCCATACTTGATCATTCGCAGTGCAAGCAGGACGATGGCATTGTTCACTCGGTCGATCATCGTGCGTAAGACTTTCCTCAGCAAGACGGGCTGCTTTCGAAGAACGACGCCTAAACACTAAAGCCCAAAAGCCTGAACCCATAACCTTAAACCACTTGGCCTTTCCAAACTAACCAGGAGTTTCTGGGAAAAGGGAAACTACCCTGAACTTGGTGACAAAGGGGCTTATATGGTTGCTTCGAGGGGTCACTCAAGGGTTCGACGACAAGGGGTGCATGAGGGATCTCTAAGGCTTCTAGATTGCGGGCCCAAACCCTAAACCCCTAAACCCTAAACCCTACCCTAAACCGCTACACCCCTCCCTAAACCCTAAACCCCTAAACCCTAAACTAAACCCCCAAGCCCTAAACCCCTAAACCCTAACCGTTGACTAGAGTAGAGACGAGTGTAGAAGAGCAAAAAGTTAACCAACAAACAGTATAGTCTAGTACGGCGATAGCACTGCTTAGGTTTAGGGTTTGGGGTTTAGGGTTTATGCAGGCAGTCTTGGGACAATCCAGAAGCGAATCAACTACATAAGGTATGGCGGCTCAAACGATCTAAAGGAATCTGTACTGTCTCCAGAGCACATCACAATCCACTAACATACAAGGACCAGGGACACGCGGTGCACTTGGCGAATAAACCTTACCACGAGCCTTCCGAAATGGTGCCCCAGCCTGATATGACTGCAACGCCTAAATTGAAACACTATCCCAGGACGCCACAGGCCTCATGCATAAAGATTGCACCGGGAAACTGACCCCTAAACGGCGGAGTGCGCGCCTTGGGGATATTTCCCGGGTTTAGGGTTTAGGGTTTAGGTACCCAGAGAGCCCATTACCCCTTAATTAAGGAATAGACCTTAAATTGTAAGGGGGTTCATATTGTGATTTAAGCTATATTCCTTAATGAAGGGGCATTGGGCTCTCTGGGTAGGCTGGAGAAATCATTGGTTTAAGAAACTGAGCCGCTCGGGCTGTCCTGGCTCGAAACAAGATGAACAAGACCACGTGCAGATTGAGACAAGAAACCCAGGGTACCATATTACCAACAGGGTTCCTTTAAAGGGCTCCTTCAAAGGATACTATAAGGGCACTATAAGGGATGTAGGGATATAGGGGCCAAAATATTTACAACTACTTTTTGGGGGGGTCCTTATTCTATTATAGTACAATGGGCCTCAGAACCCTATTTAATTATTAAGGCCCCCATATTAGCCTGACCTCTGCGTGCCAACTTGTTAGTTTGCACTTCTCGGTTGATCTTCGCTTGCTTTCCCTGTTTGTTGCACATTGTACAAAACTCAGTTGCTGAGTTCATAACCCCCAAAAAGTGTACACTTTTAGTTTTATAGTGGGTAATATTATCCCAAAAAGTGTAATTAAAGTGTATCCGCTCAGCTACTAAGAAAAAATGCTCTTCACAATTCAGAAGTCGAGGGTCCCTCCTCGAACAAATGACTGTTTCTTGAGCGGCACTGTCGCTGTACCCGAATCCCAAGACCCCAAGCTCTAAGCCCTAAACCCTAAACCCATGAACCCAAACCGCCAAGCATCAGAATCTTGAACATCCGCAGCAATCGCAGGAAACGAATCAGCCGCACAATCCGACCCTTGGGTTTCACGAGTTCATGTCAGGGTTGAGTGTTTGGGGGAGCTGCTTCTGGCTTAGGGCTTAGGGTTTAGGGTTTAAGGTGGTTTAGGGGTTTAGGGTTGAGGATTCAGAGTTCAATCGTTTAGGGTTCAGGGATTTAGGGCTTAGGGCTTGAGGATAGTAGGGTTTAGTGAAACTCGGCCGTGTTGAACAGCTTCAACAGGGCTGCTATACTTTAAAGGCTGTTTGGGGTGCATCGCCAGCACTGAATAAGAAAACAGTGAATAAGAAACCCAGCCCCTGGATTTGGGCGAACATGTGCTAGAATCCCAAGCAACAGGAAATAAGAAATCCAGGGTCCCTACCCACGAAACCCAATTTCTTATCCAATTTCTTAAATGCTGCCCCCAAGACCAGAAGCGCAGGACCCTAAACACGTTACAGTACCTTGTCATTTGGGCTTAAGGCTTCGGGATTGAAAGCTTCAGGTTAAAGGGGACAGGAATGAGTACAGCACTTAGAGCCCTAAAACTTAGCCGAAACCCCAATGGACGGGTGTAGGATTCCTGCAGCAAATCGGCGAGAGTTTCGGAATTCGCCCGAAGGCAAGCAACAAAGGTAAAGATTTGATATCCTGTCGGTTTGACGGGCTTAGGATTCTGCAGCAAATCGGCGAGAGTTTCGGAATTCGCCTGAAGGCAATGGGTGGAGGGTTGAGACTTGACATGGATTTCGACCAAAAACAGAGGAAATAAGAAATCCAGGGGCTGGATTTCTTATTTCCTGTGTTTTGCTCCCGCCCAAAACCCAGGAAATAAGAAATCCAGGGGCTGGATTTCTTATTTCCTGGGCTTTGCTCCCGCCCACATCCCAGGAAATAAGAAATCCGGGGACTGGATTTGATATTTGGATTTCTTATTTCCTGTGTTTTACCGCCGCCCAAAACCCAGGAAATAAGAAATCCAGGGGCTGGATTTCTTATTTCCTGGTTTGTTACCCCGTGCTCTTCGTCCATGTTGAGCTCTGGACGGTGTCAAAAGGTGCACGATGCGTCTCCAATAAGAAATCCAGGGTACCCTAAACCTGGCGGGTATCACTTATGACCCTGAACAGAGCGCTATCTAAACAAGACATCCAGGGTACCCTGCCTCGGATACAGGAGTTTCTTATCCAATGCCGTCACTGTATGTAGTATTGTAAGAAATGACGGGCTGGAGCAGGCTTTGCTACAGAGTCTTGGGATATGACTCCAATTTGCTAAGGGCTTCACCAGCGCTGTCTCCCTGAAATCTGTAATGCAGGAATCGAGGATTCTGAACTGGGATCGTGCGCTATAGAGATGCAGGGTTCAGGGTTCAATGACTGAAAGCCCAAGAACTGCAAGCCCTCAAACCCGAAACCATCAGCACTAAACCTGCAAATGCTCTTGCTGCCTAGGCCTTTTTGCCCAAGAAAGAAGCACCGTCTGTACCGAGACGCTGCTCGCAGTGCGCGGACGACACCCATGTCGCCCACGACCTGTCTTGTCCGCAGGCATTCGAAGGGTTCAGAACATTCGGAGTCCCATATTAAGGCCCCCGTTGTTTGAAACTACCATTTCCTAGGCACTGGGTCCATATGGCTAGTGAACAACATGCTGCATTGGCCTACAAGTACCTTACTGAAGTAGCCGAAACCATGCGAATGATGCTAAGTTCACGGCTATGGCTATGGCTCCTGACCATCAGCAGTATCCGATGTGGAAGTGTCGCCGGGTGTGGCTTTGCGGTTTTCGTAAACCCTAAACCCAGGCGTGTGTCTTGGAGTTGCGAGGAGGTACAACACCTCAAACCGGGTATATTTACACCTTGAGACTAGACCTCATGTAGAGGGCTTGGAGGATTTAATTCTATCATAACACTATTTGAATCCTGTTTTTCACTTACTGTAGGGACTCGACCGGAAATTAAACCTGGATGTCTGGCAAGACAAGATGGACTAGCTTTCATATGACTCCACCTCCTGTCAGAAAGAAGTCACCTAATGCTGTGAGGGATAGTCCCCACCCTGAACCTTAAACCCTGTGTCACACAAATAGGTTAAAAGATTCTTGACTGCCGGTTCAGATGCCGGAAAAGATTAAATTCTCACTCTCGTAAGGATTCATACTAAAGCTTGAGCCACTCAGCCACGAACTGACGGCTTAGTCTATAACATCCTTGNTCGTAAGGATTCATACTAAAGCTTGAGCCACTCAGCCACGAACTGACGGCTTAGTCTATAACATCCTTGAAACCCAAGAACTCTCATAAAGCCATATCATAAACTGTAAACCACCATCACATCCTCATGCAATCCTAAAGAATTCTCATAAAGCCCATATAACTCCCCGCAAACCATCAAACACAACTTCCTAGATTCCTGAAACGTCCCAGTCAAGCCTCCAAAATCCTAAGCAACAAAACACTGAATGCCGGCTTGGGGTTTAAGGCTTAAGGTTTAGGATTTAGGGCTTATAGGGTTTAGAGCTTAGGGGTTTAGGGGCTTAGGGTCAAAGATCCTACAAGAAGGCTAGTAGGGCTAGGGATAGTCCCCACCCTAAACCTTAAACCCTGTGTCACACAAATAGGTTGTAAGATTCTTGACTGCCGGTTCAGATGCCGGAAAAGATTAAATTCTCACTCTCGTAAGGATTCATACTAAAGCTTGAGCCACTCAGCCACGAACTGACGGCTTAGTCTATAACATCCTTGNTCGTAAGGATTCATACTAAAGCTTGAGCCACTCAGCCACGAACTGACGGCTTAGTCTATAACATCCTTGAAACCCAAGAACTCTCATAAAGCCATATCATAAACTGTAAACCACCATCATCCTCATGCAATCTTAAAGAATTCTCATAAAGCCCATATAACTCCCCGCAAACCATCAAACACAACTTCCTAGATTCCTGAAACGCCCCAGTCAAGCCTCCAAAATCCTAAGCAACAAAACGCTGAATGCCGGCTTGGGGTTTAAGGGCGTAAGGTTTAGGATTTCGGGTTATAGGGTGTAGGGCTTAGGGGTTTAGGGGCTTAGGGTCAAAGATCCTACAAGAAGGCTAGAAGGGCTTGGAGCATCCAGTGGCCTCCGAGTGTTCAATCGGGTGAAGCGTTGAGGGTTTGGCTTCAGAGTGCAGGGTTTAGGTGCAGGGGTTTAGGGATTTGGGGGTTTAGGGCTTTAGGGGTTTGGAGGGCTAGGGCCTCGGGATTAAGGGCTTCGGGTCTGCGACTTAGGGTTTACAAGCTTAAGGGATCAGAGCTGTCTTAAGGGTTCTATGTAAGTGGTTTAGGGTTTCGGATTCAACAAGCAGGGGAACCGGGGTTGTTTATTGAGGGCTGAGGGCCGGGATATGGACCCACCCTAAGACTCCAATATCCCTGAATTAAGGAATATGCCTTAAATTATGGTAGGACCCCTAATAAGATTTAAGGAATATTCTTTAATTAAGGGATGTTGGAGTCTCTGGGCAGGCGTCTGGCCTCAGCTGTTGCAGCGTCGTCCGAGAATGAAAGAGACCAGACGTCCTGGCTCAGCCGCTGCTCAAAGAACCATAAACTGATGTAGGGACCTCAAAAATTAGGATAGGGTTTTGGTGTATATGATACTATGAACCAGAATAGTGTAGGTAATTATTAAGGCCCATATGGGAGTTTCCGAAAATACGGGACCCCAATATAATACCCTAAATAGTAGGATCTTTATTATAAGGGCCCCCAAATGCGGTACCCCTAATTTTCGGAAACTCCCATATTGCAGCCATCCTAAACCCTGAACCGCATGAACCCGTGAAAGTTGAAAGGTATGGGACATTGCAGTGAAGTCCAGAAAGCTGGAGCATGGATTCCTCAGTTGCTGAGTTCACAAGCCCCCCAAAAGCGTACACTTTTAGTGCTAGAGTGGGCAATAATAGCCCAAAAAGTGTAAAGTGTAGCCACTCAGCTACTAAGATTCAGGGTGAGTGCGAGGATTCGGTTTGCTTTGCTGCAAAGGCAACAGGATAAGTTCAAGTTTCCTGGCTTCTACTAAACACTCCAAACCTCAAAACCCCTCTGGAAAGCCCAAATACTCATGCAAACGAGGCCCCTAAAGCAAAGCCCAAAACCCCTGGATGGCCTCTTTCAGCCCCCCCCACCCCAGCTAAGAGGACGCTGCACTCCACGCAGATACGGCTGATGGACAAAATCCTGCACTACCCATAATAAGGAATATACCATAATTCCCATAGTTTAGGGTACTTAAAGTAATGCAGGATTTTGTCCATCAACAGTATGATAAACATCGAAACCTCCAACGCCTCGGCAAAGTCCCTAGGCTCTCATTGTAAATGCCCTAAGCCCTAAACAATAAGCCTCTGAGCCCCAAACGGTTTAGGGTTTAGGGTTTAGGGTTTAGGGTTTAGGGTTGGCTGGCTTCAGTGAACTTGCCTAGGTGGGGCTTTTAAAGCTTTTGAGAAATACTAGTAAATAAGATCCTCTTAAGCCCAATAACGGAAAATATAACATGCCCCAAAGCCCTACCTAGTTACTTGTCGGTTCACCAACAGCCACAACCAAAAAACACCTCAGCATCGCGAAAGAGTCGGGAACTCTGCACGCAGAAGTTTAGCGTTTAGGACTTGGCTTCAGGGTTTGGGGCTTGGAGTTAGGTCAGGGTTTTGGGCTTAAGCTTGAATTACATCGCTCTCATGCCCTAAACCCTAAACCCCCAAACCCGAAACCCTGAACCCCATATTTCCTACAGCCAGCATTACTTCTGTGCAAGGTCCTTCTGTATAGCGGGCGGCACGTTAATCTAAAGCTTTGAAGCTGGTCGGCGGGACTGCGGCGAGGTGACTAAAGATCTATGTGGGCTCTAAACGGGTTCTAGGAGGGTTCAGGGTTTAGGTTCTCGTGACTCTCCTTTGTGAGGGATAAGGAGCTTACGCAAAAAAGCTCAGGTATTGCGACACTCTCAGGCCTAACCCTAAGCCTTCAAGCTCGTAAAGGTAAAAATCCTACGTACACCAAACACCCGAACGCCTGAGGTCCAGGACTCCAAAACAGACGGCACAGCTGAGGGTTTCGGGCTTTCGACAGTCCGGAATCACGATGAAGACGTCGAAAAAGAACCACGTCCTCACGACAGGTTTAGGCTTTAGGGTTTTGCGGCTTTGGATTTTTGGTTATGGTTCTTGCAAGCTGAATCTCTAAACCCCGACACCAGAAAGCCCACTAAACGGTTGCCACGACATGTCCCCAAAGCCTCCTGGGAGTGACGTGTCGAAACTCATCAAACCCTGAACCCTACTTACCAAATGCCAATTGGGCAAAAAGGTTCAACCTTTCAGAATAGGACTACCTTATAAGAGTCCAAGAAGTTGAAAAGTTGGGTTTTGAACTACTAAGGAAGGCAACCCCAGGCAGCTCAAGAATAACATCAGGATCTTTTTATCGAGAGTTTAAGGAAATCCGCCTTCGGACTGATGTCTGTCAAGGCACAGAGTTCAGGGTTCAGGGTTAGGGGTTCAGAACTTAGACCTATTATTATGCCTATTATTACTGTTAATAACAGTGCTATTACTGTTATTATGACTATTAACATTATTCATTATTAGTAAGATGCGCAATACATACTGTAGTATATGGTCCTTCTGGCAAAGAGTGCTCAACAGGGTAACTTGTGTGCTAAGCATACAACGCTGCAGCAAGGGCAGCAGCACGGAATGTGGAGCTGGCATACAGCGGTAATCAGCAGGGTTTGTCGTCCAGGGTTCAGGGCAGTTTAGGGTCCACGATAGAGAGGCAGTCCACAGCCCAACCTTTCAACTGATTCTCTCCTCTATCCCACGTCCGGATCACAGAAAACTACACCAACCCGGACACTAAACTCTAAACCCTGAACCCCTAAACCCTAAACCCCTAAACCCCAAAGCCCAAAACCCCAAAACCCCAAAACCCTAAACCCTGAACCCGCAACGCCCTAATCCCCAACGCCAAGGCTTGTCTTCAGCTGTAGAGTTTTCTTTGGGTTTAGGGATCTAGTCTAACACCCCGTTCAGCTGGGGTTAAGGGCTAAGGGTTTTGGCTAGGTAAATGCAGACAAAGCGTCTTCAGATACTCCTTCGCGATGTCTGATGGCTTGGTCAGCAGAGTGTTGTTCACATAGACGGCGGTCAGGAATGAAGCGGGGATATCCAGAAGCCAGTAGGCGGTGGACCTGGGTTCGAATAGAGGGATGTACCTAGGAACACACAAACCCTATTTCCTTCCACCTATATGAACACCAGGCTAATGTAGAATCCTTGAAAAAGGGCTCCGTTCGCGATCAGGCCTTCAATGAATGTGAACAATGACGTCACAGTGTCAATAGTGGGGTTTGGGGCTTGCGGTTTCGTAGAAGGAAGAACTACCCCACAAGTTATAACCATGAAATCTCTTGACGATAGACCCGGACAAATCCTGCCCCTAAACCCTAAACCCTAAACCGATCTGCTAGGTTCCCCAGTGGCCCCTTTATAATAAGGGTACCCTTTTTCCTACTATTCGGTTTTAATAAGGGAACCCAAAAAGAAAAAGGGTAAAAGGGTACTACTGGGGAACCTAGTCTGCCTTAAAACCGTGAAGCCTCAACAAGTGTAAGGTTGAAGCCTGGACCCTAGGGCCCAGAATCTTAAAGCATACCCGCCCTAAGAAAGGGGCCTTCATAATTAGAATAGGGTTCCTTTAAAGGGTCCTTCAAGGGCAACTATAAGGGATCTATAAGCGTACTATAATATAGGGCCCTCAATAATTTAGAATAGGGTTTGGGTATAATATTATACTATAGTTATAACTAGGAACCCTCAAAATAGTATTGGTAATGATTGAGGCCCCTATATTTAACCCTAACCCTAAACCCTGAACCCTGCCTTCAGCCATACCCTAAACCCTGAGCCCTAAACCGCGAGGATTCTAGAGCAGCCAGGTTGCACAATCTGCACCGTGTGCACGACGTCTTTCATCGACTGCTCCTGGGGTGCAGGGTTTGGCCTTTTTAGGTTTGAGGCTCTATAGGTTTAGCACTTTAAGGGGTAGCCTTCTAAAATTCGCATATAACGTCGTGGTAAAGACCAAACCCTACTCCGATAATTTAGGCCAGCGAGTTCGGGGTGTAGGACTTGCAAGTTCATGAAGCAGCCATCATTCGCGGAGAGGGGCTTCAAGCCCCTAGTTACTAGTGACTCCAACCGTCTGCATCACACGTGGCTTGCCCGGGCTTAGGGCGTTGGCTGTTGCGAGGCTTTAGGGCTTTGGCTGTCCTACACGCCGCTATTCGGCAGCAGGAGCAGCACATACTTCGTGGGAATTGCAAGATCGCGCATGTACACATTGGTTCAGAGTGGTCCACAGGCATTCGTCGGTGTGGCGGGCTTCTCATACCCGATCAAGGCTGCTGATACTGGGTGCGGCTCCAGCAGACGCATGGACCTACTTCCGGTGTCGAAGGGACGTCTGCTGAGGATCAACTTCAAAACAGCTGCCCCGGGACATCGGATAAGCTGAGGTTGTACTCTCTAAGGCTCGCTGCTGTATCAGCATCGGCAGCACAAAAACCAAGTCAGCCAGAAGAGTCCGTCTACCAAAGCGTTGATCTTGCACACTGCACCAGGGCTTTGCAAAGCAAGTACAAGTACTAAACTCTGCACACCAATCCCCAAACCCTGAACCCGAAACCCTAAACCAGCCCAGTGTCCCAGTGGAAGACGGAGGCAGGAATGATGAAGAGGTCGTAGGTCATAAAAGTCAAGGCCAGAACCTTGCAGTGTGTTGTCAACAAGGGCTTTGTTGTCTGGTTCTTAGTACTTGGAGGCCCTTTTGACTTAGTAAGTAGGGTTAGTAAGGTGGGTTATGGGGGATTATAATATGGTTTCTGGGGGATACTAAGTAGACTTACTAAGTCAAAAGGGCCTCCAAGTAGGNACTTGGAGGCCCTTTTGACTTAGTAAGTAGGGTTAGTAAGGTGGGTTATGGGGGATTATAATATGGTTTCTGGGGGATACTAAGTAGACTTACTAAGTCAAAAGGGCCTCCAAGTAGGGAATGGGGGAATGGATTATGGAGACTATTATTGGGGATTATATAGGGACTACTAGAGATCCATTCCCCCATTCCCTACTAAGCACCCGGGAGTCTGTTGTGGAGGTTCCATGTGTACCTTGATCCTATTATACAGTAATTAAAACAAGGAACCCCCAAAGTAGTATAGGTAATTATTCAGGCCCCTATATCCTTAAATCCCTTATAGTGGCCCTTATGGTATCCCTTAAAGGAACCCTTTAAAGGAACCCTATTGGTAGTTATTAAGGCCCCTATATTGAAAACTATTACGGCTCCTATAGCCCAAAAATAGTACCCTTAAAATAAGAACATCGACAGTAACTCCTATAGGACCCTTTTAAAGGAACCCTAGACCCTAATTATTAAGGCTCCTATATTGGCTCCTTCGTCTGCTGAAAGGAACTGAGCTTCAGCTGTGAGGGCTTCGGATGCGAGGCTTCAGCGAATAAGAGAGGGATTCAGGGCTTCCTTTAAAGGGAACCTAGGGTTCCTGGGGCTTCCTTTAACGGGAACCTAGGGTTCCTTTAAAGGGAAATGTAGGGCTTCCTTTAAAGGGAACCTCGGGTTCCTTTAAAGGGAAATGTAGGGTTCCTTTAAATGTAGGGTTCCTTTAAAGGGAAATGTAGGGTTCCTTTAACGGGAACCTAGGGTTTAGGGTTTAGGGTTCAGGGCTCAGGGTTCTAGGCCTAGGCTTTCAGGTATGGTCTACGCCGTAGCATAAGCAGGGAACCACAAACCCTAAATGGCCGTTCATACTTATAGAAGCCCTTAAACAAATTGAATACAAAGTCTGTCTTCCAAACAGGCTCGATATCCCTCTGACACTTGCCTTCTGCTCTCGTTCGATGGTATGGCCCAGAGACTGCGCATTTGTGAAACAATGTGCTATACCTGGAAATACACCTGGAACCCTAAACCCCTAAACCCTAAACCCTAACCCCCAAGCCCTAAACCCTAACCCCTAAACCCTATTCCCGAAAGCCAAACTTCAAGCTTCTGCTAGCCCAAGAAGCCCTTTAGGATGTACTGATTGGTGTCCAAAAATCTTATAAGAAGCAACCCACAGACGTAAAATGTAGGGGCCTTAGCAACTAGAATATGGGCATAGGTATGACAAGGAACATATTTGTTTAGGCTTTCATACTGCCTGAAATGTGACGGATCCTTCCCTGAATTCAGCCATCGCCTGTAGACCCTCCTACATCCTACACACTATAAACCATAAACCCTGAACCCTGAACCCCAAACATGCGGCCTCGTTCCCCTATAACAACGGCTATAAAGCCCTAGTGCACCCATACAACGTTTTCTGATTCCTGCTAGATCCCCCAAAGAAGCCTTAAACTGCCGAAAAAAACCCTTACAGATCCCGTATATAAATGCAAACAGAACTCTTCCAGAACCCTTGTAGGAGCCCTAAACCCCCTGCACCCTAAACCCCTAAACCCCCAAAAACACTCGAGCCCTAAACCACAAATCCCTAAAGCCCTGAAGCCCTAAAGCCCTAAAGCCCTAACCCTCATCGTCCGTGCGGCATCCCAACACATCCGAGCACGTGAGGAAGGTCGGACGATGCAACGATTGGGTCCTTGGGTCAAACTCGGACAGTTGCGGTTTTTGGGATCTCATAAATTTAGGGTTAGGGGTTTATGATTTAGGGTTTCGAGCTTAGGATGTAGGGTTTAGGATTCAAAGCAGTGCTCAAGAACAGCTAAAGGTTAGCGTTAAATCGACGCTCTCCCAGGGCTTTGCAAGGGTCTGGGGCTCGGCGTTTCGAAGTTAGGATAGCACTAATGCTGGTAGAAAGGCTTCAAAGAGAGAGGGTCTAGAGAGCACCCCAAAGCCTCGAGCAGTACTTGAAACCCTGCCTGTAACCTATCAGGGTTTAGGGTTTAGGGTCCTTGGAGCAGAACTACTACAGAGGAACACTGCTAAGGGCCAGCAGAGAGTAAAGAACGTATCCCTTGTACTATACCCCGCTTAGAACCATAATAAAAATAATATTTTTAATATTCTCCTGGGCTTTATATAAACAAAAATAACAAATAATTCCTAAGGAGACCATAGTGTATGACTTTCAGACTTTTCATTCGATTTTTCTTGTCGGGTACGTCAACGGCTGCTACCGATCAACTCAGGCTGCAAAATCATGGTATTGCGGTATTGGGGTTTAGGGTGTAAGTAAGGGTTTAGGGTTTAGGGTTTAGGGTGAAAAGGGCAGGTGGGTAGGTAGGCAGGCAGGTGCTGTATGACTGCAATGCGAAACACTAAAAGTGCCAGAGCTCAGTACACGCCTGCACGCAAGCTTCAAGCATCCTTGAACCCTAAACCCCTAAACCCATACCCTAAAACCTACACCCTAAACCCCCTAAACCCTAAACCCTAAACCCCCTAAGCCCTAAACCCTAATGAAAGCCGAATCCTCCGGCCAAAATGAGGATTTCGGGCACGAACCCAGGGGTGTAGGAACCTGATTAGGAAACCCTGGGCCTATAACCCCCAAATAGTAGGATTCATATAAGGAACCCCATAAAAGCCCAGGGTTTCTTAATCAGGTTCCTACATTAGAGAACCCCTTATGGTACCCTTACAGATCCCTTATAGTAATCCTTAATAGGAACCCTTTAAAAGGCACCCTCGAGGATGGTTCCTACATTAAGGCCCTTCCTCAGGAGATCACCTCAACAACCCTGCTCTGCCTTACCTCTGGTTAGTAGGGAAGGGAGGAATGGGGTACAACTACAACTACTAGTACTACCATTCCTCCATTCCCTACTAACCAAAGGTAAGCTGCAGATTAGCCACTCTCTTTCTCCATCGCCTGGCAATTGCAAGATCCGAAAGACAAGCAATGTACACGTTTCATCAGACGGTGCCTTAAACTTTAGAACTGCAAGATTCGAGACCAAGGCTGCTTTAAGTTTGACGCCAGGCGTTGTCTTCTGTTTACTGTATGTGGTTGCGGAAACTCTGAAGATTTCGGGGTGAGACTTGGAGGGGGCTGGGAATGTCTAAGGGTTTCTCTTCAGTAGTTTTTTGGGGCTTTTAGGGTTTAGGGTTTAGGGTTTGGGAATTTTTAAGGGTTTCTCTTCAGTGGCTTTTAGGGCTTTTAGGGTTTAGGGTAATTTGAGATCCTGAACCGCCAACCCTAAACCGTAAACCCTACATCAAGCGTTTTGGTGTCTCGAAGTGGGGCTGTTCGGTCCTTCGGCGCAGGGCTGGACAGCCTTGAACTTTCCATATGTTTGAAAAATATGGGACTTTCCGAAAATTAGAGGCACTGTCCCTATAACAAGGATCCTACCATTTAGGGTACGATATTGGGGTCCCCTATTTTTGGAAACTCCCATATCGGATTTCGGCGGTTCTCTCTCAGCCCGAGAGATTTAGAGCTGGACACCACGAAGTCAGAACTCCATAAGCTTGGTTTTGTGGCTCAGTTTCGAAGCCCAGAACCTTACCCACGGGATGCTCGAAACCTCGAATTGATGGACAATACCCTATGTACCCTACTCTACAGAAATGTGACTATGGTGCTCGTTCTGCATGTGTTCATGGCTTGCCTAACCAGCTAACCCTGACCCTCGCTTGTCCTGGACGCTAAACCCCTAAACCCTAAACCCCAGACCATGAACCCTAACCCCTAAACCCTAAACCCTAACCCCTAAACCCTAAACCCTAAACCCTAAACCCTAAACCCTAAACCCTAACCCCTAAACCCTAAACCCTAACCCCTAAACCCTAAAGCCTGTCATCGGCGTGGGGTTGAGAGGCATTTACCGTTCAGTTCCTCATGTCCTCGCTAGGTGCCTTCCCAGGGACGGTTTGGGTTTTAGGGGTTTAGGGGTTGAGGGGTTTAGGGGTTTTAGGGGTTTAGGGGTTTAGGGGTTTAGGGGTTTAGGGGTTTAGGGGTTTACCTTAACCTACCAAACCCCACTTTTTGGTAGGTTCTGAGCATAAACCCGAATATGGAATTTATAGGGACCCTACAAAAAAGTCGGTTTTGGTCGGTTAAGGTAGGGCTAAGGGTTAAGGGTCGAGGGTTTTCTGGCTCCCTGCCCTCCATCCACTGGACCGATCGAGTAACGGAAGCCAAGTCGACGTTACAACGCAAAAACGGATTTCAATACTAATGTAACATAACAGAACAGAACCTAACATAGCTTCATATGACACAATATAACAGAACAGAACATAGTATAGCTTCATATGACATAATATATCAGAATAGAACAGAATACAACATAGTATAACAGAACACATGATAACAGATAATACAAATCTCCAAGCAGACTCCCCGGCGACGTGCAAGTCTTTTCAAGTGGGACCTGCTTCCTCAAGAACCCCGTGTCCCCTGAATTCTGAAAAGTGCGCTATGCCCGGTTTAGGGTTTAGGGCTTAGGGTTTAGGGTTCAATGCCCACGCCCTAGACCCCCAGGAACGCCTAAACTCCCTGGAATGGGGAATGTGTTATAGGGACTACTAGACTGTCATTTCTCTAGTTAGAACCAGGGAGTAAATCCAATACCCCAACCCTGATCACTCAAGCCATTAAAGGCACGCGAAGTAGTGCTCGTATTGCTTCTACTCAAGAAGTAGCACCCAAAACAAACACTCGCCCCTAAACCCTAAAAACTAGTGTCATTTCAATGTAGCATACTACAATATAACGGTATATGATCTAATATACAGTATACTAGTTTATGAAACCCTTATAACAAAAAACAATAATATATCATACAACATATAATGATATATGAGATCATATAACAAGATACAGCATAACGGTAGACCCAACAAACCCGACCTGCCCTTCGTGGAAGAATCTCCGCTCGGGTCGATCTTCCAGTTGGAGGGTCTGCGTGCCGTCAAGACCAAGAGGACCTTTAGACTTTGGCTTTCGGATTTTAGGGTTTAGGATTTGGGGTTTAGGCGTTTAGGGTTTAGGTTTCAGGGATCCTCGGGTTTGGGGAACATCTAGGTCGTCCTCGGATCCGGAAGCGTGGGGCTTAGAAACTCCCACACGCCCCAAACTAAGCTGCGCAGCGGTTCTGCAGTTTAGCAGGGATTAGAGCTTGGGGTTAAGGGTGCAGGGTTTAGGGTTCTAACCGCCCCCCCCCTAGAACCAGAACCATAATAAAAACATAGTTGTAATCTCCTCTCGGATTTTATATGAACAAAAATAATAAGAACAATAATTCTAAGGAGATTATGTTCTCTTGGGTTTTACATGAACACAAATAAGAAAAATAATTCTAAGGAGATTACAGGAAGCCTGGCTTCGGGTTTTTCGCATTTCTGGCTTATAGGATGTAGTATAATATCTAGTACTAGTAGAATCGTATTATAATAGTATAGTAGTGTAGCATCTAGTAGTATTATATAGTATAGTACTAGTAGTAGTAGTAGTAGTAGTAGTAGTAGCAGCAGCAGTAGTAGTAGTAGTAGGGGCAATCGGGGCTTGCAGGCCTCAGGCATCGTAACTTGTGTCGTGTGTCTTGGGGTTTGGTTTGAAGCCTTCTACATCGAAACACACAAGTGTCCCCCAAAAAGAGCAACCACACCCTAAACCTTAAACCCTACTAAACCTGAAAAAAAACTAAACCTTAAACCCTGAATGCTAGCAGCAACCTTATGTCGTGTGACCTGGCCGCCCTGGCGACATGAGCTGCTTCTTCTTCAATTTTAGCCTCGGCGGGCACTGCTGACGGCGTTTTTGTTCAGGGTGTTAGGGCTTCAGAGCTTCAGGCTTTTTAGGGTGTTGGGGTTTTGGGTATAAGGTGGACCCCTGATGAATAACTCCCCCCTCCCAACTCCGCACCCTCCCTTCACCGACTTAGGCAAGGGTTTAGGCTTTAGGGTTTAGGGTTTAGGGTTTCCATAACAAAGTTCCTTACAGACAAGAGGCTCATTAAACAGAGGTCAAGAGCAGAGATCAGGATTGAAACATGCAGCTTGGAAGTTGGTTTCCTGCTCAGGGATCAGAAAAACTATGGTTGCATCTAGCTGTATGCCTGCCATCTTTCGCAGCCATCATGCTTACCCCGTGTCTACCCCTTTTTGAACCGGGTTGAAGTCTCGGATTTCTGGGGTTGTGGAAGATCCATCGACCCTAAGCTCATGCAGGATCTTAGTGCCCTGTTAAGCATAAATACAAATAGACCTCAATCTCCTATACGAGCGCTCATGGTTGGTCCTGTGTTCCCATGCTTTTGAACTGACAGGAGGCATGCAGAAGGAGCACCAACAGCACACTTACAGCAACAAAATCCCCTGCAGAAACCCCTTTGGCCACCTGACAGTCAACCCCCATAGTACAGGGGCCTAAGTAATTACCTATGCTATTTTGGGGGTTCCTTCTTTTAATTATAGTATAATGGGCCCCCAAACCCTATTCCAATTATTAAGACCCCTATATTACCTTCAATGCCAAACCCCAACCCTATGCAAATGGTACGACATGCTTCTAGTTCAGTCGGGTAGCAGCTTTTGGTTGTCAAGATCGAACTCCTGGTGCACACATTCTTGGCCGTTCTGGTGGGCCCTTACAACATACAGTTTAGGGGCTTAGGGCTTCGGCCTCCTTGCTGGACTTTGAAGTGACCAGGCAGAAAAGAGTATAGACTTTTATTTCATTATGGTTCCCTTTAAGTAACAGGTCCCCAAAAAAGTATTAAAGTATGGCACTCCAAAGCCCAGCCTTAAGACTATACTATGTCAAACTGAGCCCTTTATCACAAACCCTAACCCCCAACTAAACCCTGAACCCTAAATTCCAAACCCCCCAACCCTAAACCCAGAACGCAGAACCCTAAACCCACTATACCCTGAACCGGAAACCCTAACAATGCTGCCATTCTAATTCGCACGGACCCTGTACCTTACATCCTAATCCGGGCGTTGGTGCATGACTTGTGAGGTCAACCCTCCTTCTGCTACAGTAGGGAGATTTACCTGACCTGCCGGCCCCTATCGTCCTTCCGTAGCTCGAACTGCCTCCCATCTTCTTCAGAATCGAACGCCTGGGTAGAGTAGGGAGGTGGGGCGTATTGTGGCAGAACTATTCTGGGAGTGTAAGGGGGAAAGCGCTACTGATTATTTAGGCTCCTATAAGCTATATTCGGATTCTGTTTAAGCCGTGGTGGACTTTCCCTCTGGCACGATCACGAAACTCCCGCCCGCGTGGCCTTACACTGTGCAACGTCACATTAAGGCTGATGGACGGAATCCGGCAAGATCCGCAATAAGGAATGCTGTAATCCCCAAAGCCTGGGAGGGGTGAATCAGGAGTTCGTCCACCAGAAGTATTTCGACAATTGTTGTTTAGGGTTTGAGGGCTTAGTGTTTAGGGTGTAGCGTTTGGGGTCGTTGAAGGGCGTGCGTCGGGCATGAAGGTCTGGTGGCTGTAGATCCATCCTGTAGCACCCTGAGGGTCCATGTGCCCATACCCAGGCCTTCCAATATCCCTTATTCAAGGACAATTCCTTGAATCATACCACGCACCCTACTATATTTTAAGGTACATTCCTCAATCAAGGGATATTGGAAGGTATTATTTCATAATAGTTCCTTTAAAAAAGTCTTAAAGTATGGTACTCCAAAGCCCAGTCTAGTAGTTCCAAACCCTGATTTGTCGCATCCAAGCACCTCTTGTGCTCGGTCGGCTAGGTCGGAACCTCGCAATGGACAAACCCTTCACCGTTTGGGCTTGCGGGTTTAAGCTTAGAGTTTAGGATTGAAGTGTTTTGTAAGTCTCACGCAACATAGCCGACTTAATGACCAGACTCAGGTCTTGGGTGTATGCCATAGTATATTTACAGAAAGAAACTGGAAAGAATAGTAGTACGAAGTATTCAGGCTTATTCCAGATTCCGTTGGATTACGGATCCCGTATTTGAGGTCGGGAGTTTTTGAACAGTAAACTGACAGGCAACCCTAAACCAACAACGCTAAATCGTAAACTTTAGCATTCAACCAGTAGCAAAAGTATGTGCGAATACGAGTATCTGCAAAGCCTAAACTAATCGTGATAACATGAATACCGGTCATAATCATAGTGATGACAATCAGAACCATAGTGATATCGCTTCCAGCAGTCGTAACAATCGTGATAACATAATGGGTACTTACGGTGGTGCTGATGGTAATTGCAAATATGTCATGAGTAACAAGAGAAGTGGTGACAGTGGCCGCAATAGCAGTAGTAGTAGTAGTAGTAGTAGGAGTAGTAGTAGTACTAGTTGTTGTTGTGGTAATAGTGGTGGTCGCAGTAGTAGTTTGGCAGTAGTTAGCAGGAGTTGTTTAGTGGTGGTAGTAGTGGTAGTAGTAGTAGTAGTAGTAGTAGTAGTAGTAGTAGTAGTAGTAGTGGTAGTAGTAGTAGTAGTAGTAGTAGTAGTGGTAGTAGTAGTAGTAGTAATTGTAGCAGCAGTAGTAGTAGTCGTCGTCGTAGTAGTAGTAGTGTAGTGATAGTTTAGTAACTTAGTAGTAGGATGGTAGTAGTTTAGTTTAATGGTATCTTAGTAGTTGTAGTAGTAGCAGTAGTAGTAGCAGTAGTAGTCGTCGTCGTCGTCGCAGTAGCAGTAGCAGTAGCAGTAGCAGTAGCAGTAGCAGTTGCAGTTGCAGTTGCAGTAGCAGTAGCAGTAGCAGTAGCAGTAGCAGTAGTAGCTGTAGTAGTTGTAGTAGTAGTAGTAGTAGCAGTTTAACAGTGGTAGTTTAGTAGCAGTAGTAGTAGTCGTCGTCGTAGTAGTAGTAGCAGCAGTATGATCCTTATATTGCTACGGTTCTCATCATTACTACCCTTGCTACTCTTGTTACTGTTGCTGTTGAAACACTGGTATTACAAAGACCAGGACTCCCCCACGCACGCTTTACAAATGCATTGGCAGGCTTAGGGTCTTACGATTTTGGGGATGTTTTTGGCTTCAGTTTGGGTTTACTTAAAGTGAACCCCAGAAAGTTGGAACATCGATTTAGGATGATTCATGCTGGGATTCCCTTTGCTTTACTTTAAGGGCATGAGGCTAATGATGTTCCAACTTTCTAGCTTCTACTGTAGAGGATCATGGGACTTAGTAACTAGGGTTACAAGTAAGGTAAATATACTTATAACTACTTATAACCCCAATTGAGGTACTTATAACCATACTTACTAAGTCCCATGACCCTTCAAGTAGGGTTCAGGCTATAGAGTCTACGACTTGGTGGTTTTAGATTTCGGGCTTGGGGTAGGGGGAGGTTCGGGGTTGGGTAGGGTTGGATGCTCGAGAGCTTGGGTTTGGGCGCAGAGTTCAGGGGAACTTCAGAAAGAATCAGAATCGTGGAAGCCACTTCCGTTTATCACCGCATTGCATCGCAACAAAGGCCGAGAGAAAATTACAGCAATGTCGACCATGATAAAAGACACACGGAGGTTCAATGGAAACAAATCTTTTGGCTCCCCCTGAAACACATGGAAGTACCGAGACACCTACCACCACATGAGACGATAAGACAGATGGAATTGCTCAGTGGAAAGATCAATTCGTGATCCCCTTGCTTCTGCAAGGACCAGAATCATCGGATCCTTGATCTATGCCTGATCCAAGGCAGGCGGTTTCGTCAATCGGGAGCCTACATTCAGAAAAATACAGGCACCCAGCAAAGCATTTTCCACCCTTCCAGTGACGAGTCGCATGGCACCCTCCTCTTTGGCCCTAAACCCGAAACCCGAATTAAACCCGAAACTTACTAAACCCGAAAGCCTAAACCTTATAATTCAACCCTAAACCCTAAAACCCTCAAACTGAGCCCAGACACTGATCCTCTTCGCCGACTGCATCAGCTGTCCCGTCACCGTCCGCGAGCGAGCCGAGTTGGTCTGCCCCAAGACATTTGGCGTTTGGGGTCTACTTGGAGGATCATGGGACTTAGTAAGTAAGGTTATAAGTACCTTGATTAGGGCTATAAGTAGTTATGGGTATAGTTAACAACTTATAACCCTAGTTTCCTCTAAGTAGGGTTGGTTTAGCAGAAGGGGTCCCACCACTGCCATTACCATATATGAGCTACAATAAGGTCGCTACAAGGCTTACTTCAAGGGTTATACAAGCCAGATAAACCCTCAACCCTAACCCCGAAACCTAAACCCTAAATCCTACTACTTGACGGCTCGGCGTCGTGCTTTTTGGTTTCGAGCTTTCTTGGCTTCGCACGGTCGGGTAAGAGGCCACTCTACAGGCTTCTATAACATCATGTTCCCTGGAGATCTCTATAAGAGAGACCAAGGCCCCAAGAGAGTCAAACCAAAAGATAAGAGCCGTACGGAGATTTTGAACTGAACCCTAAACCCCAAACCATGAAACCCGAAACCGCAGAACTGTAGCGAACCCTCATCTTACATATAGATCCCTTCAAGGATCCCCGAAAAGAGGTCTGAAAGGATGCCCTTCAAAGAGCCCTTAAAGGATCCCCTACACAGAGCCCTTAAAGGAACCCCAGCAGGGGAGCCTTGCTCAACTTGCCATCTGAAGCTCTTCCATCGGAAGACCTTCGCTTTGCGAAGCAGGGCTACTTAGAGGATCATGGGACTTAGTAACTAGGGTTATAAGTAAGGTAAATATACTTATAACTACTTATAACCCCAATTAAGGTACTTATAACCTTACTTACTAAGTCCCATGATCCTTNGAGGATCATGGGACTTAGTAACTAGGGTTATAAGTAAGGTAAATATACTTATAACTACTTATAACCCCAATTAAGGTACTTATAACCTTACTTACTAAGTCCCATGATCCTTCAAGTATGGCTTTAGGGCTCCGGGCTTGTAGGGTTTAGGGTTCAGGGTTCAGAGTTTAGGATTAGGGTTTAGGGTTTGTAGGGTTGAGGGTTTTAGGGTTTAGGGTTCAGGGTTCAGAGCCTCGGATTAGGGTTTAGGGTTTGTATGGTTGAGGGTTTTGGGGTTTAGGGTTCAAGGCCTTGGGCTTAGGGTTTTTGTTTAGGGTTTTGGGCTCTAATTGAGAAGTTCAGGATGTAGGGCTTAGGGTTCCTTTAAGGGCTCTTGCAGGCGTTCCTTTAAGGATTCCTTTAAAGGATACCTGCTTACTAAGTCCCCTGATCCTACAAGTAGGCTTTGGGGCCGTTCGATTGGGCTGAGTATGTCCGGCAATTTGGGGTTTCGGATGTTTCCCTTGGAGGATGGTAACTAGGCTTCCTTTAAACGGTTCCTTCAAGGGGGGTTTCTATATGAGTTTGGGGTAATACTTAGAGGATCATGGGACTTAACTTAGTAGCTGGGGTTATAAGTCAGGCAATTATACTTATAATATAAGACTTATACCTGATTATGACCTCAGTTAAGGTACGTACAACATTACCTACTAAGTCCCATGATCCTCCAAGTATGGCTGCGGTTGAAGCTTCTGCCCTAGGGTGTAAGGTCTCCACAGTCCCACAGCAAGGATCCTAGGCCGGGACTGCTTCTTTCCTTCGCGGGTTGTACCGGACCCTTTAACGGGTTTAGGGTTCAGGGTTTAGGGTCCATACTTACAGGATCATGGGACGTAGCAAGTAAGGTTATAAGTACTGTAATTCGGGTTATAAGTAACTATAAGTATAGTTACCTTACTAAGTAAGGTAACTATAAGTAAGGCTTACTTATAACCCTAGTTACTAAGTCCCATGAGCCTCCAAGTATAACCTAAACCCTACACCCGTAAAAGAAAACGTAGCGCGCCTCTGAAGTTGACACCCGTGACCCGGGGTCCTAAACCCAGAATACCACCCTGAACCCCTAGGCTGAAGCTGCAAACCCTGCAGCTCCAAAATAAACCTCGGCTTTAGGGTTTAGGGTATAGGGTTTAGGGTTGAGGGTTTAGGGTTTAGGTTTAGGGTATAGGGTTTAGGGTTTAGGGTTTGGGGTTTAGGGCCTCAAAAATTGCCAAGCAGGCTCTGAGCCCCAAACCCCTAAACCCTAAACCCAATTAAACCCTAAACCCAATGAAACCCTAAATGCAATCAAACCCTAAACCCAACTAAGCCCTCAAACAACTTACGCCCTAAACTCAATCAAACCTCAAACCCCGGATAGATTTAATAAGAGGTGCATGCACGCAGATTGAAAGAGGATGGACACACACATACACACATAGCCTAATAAGAGTGCCAAGGAGGGGCTGCAGCGTCACAGGCAGCTCTACCTCCCTCGAGGCAGGATCCTCCCTCGACGGTGCATCGCCATACGACACGGACCTATCGGCAGAGGTGGTTCCAGGTTTACCTGGACCCCAAATAACCTACCTTTTTGCGGGTTCCTGAATACAACCTCTGCATCTAAGTCCATTAAAAATTAGGGTTGTGATTTGGGGTTAAGGTACCCAAAGAGCCCAATACCCCTTAATTAAGGAATATAGCTTAAATCATAGCATGAACCCCGTTGTAGTTTAAGGTATATTTCTTAATTAAGGGGTATTGGGCTCTCTGGGTAGGGTTTAGGGATGCCCAAGGGGCTCCAAAGCTGGGATGAAGGTAGGTGGGGCTTAATCCTAAACGATGCGCCTTCACGGCTTAGGGTTCAAGGCTTAACGGTCTCATGGTTTAAGATTTCGTTGATGGGCTTTAGGATTGAGGCTTTAGGATTGAGGGTTCAGGCTTTAGAACTTCGAGTCTGGAGTTTAACTGCGGGTCCAATTAACCAACGATTCTGAAGCCTAACCCCCAAGCCCTAAGCATGGGTGTTGGGATTTAAAAGCTTAGTAACTTGTAGGTGAGCAATTGGGGAAGGTGCTGCCACCGTCAACGCTTCTTGTATCTTCCGTACAGCTCAACTCCTCTTCCCAGATGTTTGGTGGCAACCAGCAAAGAAGCAATATTGGCCCTGTTTCTTGCTCCCGAAATCAACACACTATCCTGGCGAACTTGTCCGGACAAAAAGCTGGGGAGGCTGTTGTGTGCCGAACCCTCGTTGCGACAGCAGGGCCTCCACCCCCAGACTGCCAGCCCTCGCACATGAGGCACTTTCAGAAGCCCTATACCGTGCTCCAAAGTATGCGCCCCCCCTGAACTCTAAACCTAAACCCCCCACCCCCACGCCCCCAAGCCCCCAAGAGCCGCGACCCCTGAGCCTGAAGAACAAAAGCCCGTAATAAGTAAGGGAGCTGCAGGAAGTACAGGACCCTCATGAACCCCGAATGGCAGGAAACTGATGTTCTTGCATCACTGTCTGAGGTACCCTAGCCTGGAATAAAAACATCTACAGCTTCATTTCAAGAACTACAAACAACTTGTCAAGCCTTTAACACCTTTGCATGCAGCACTAAACCCCAAACCCTAAACCCTACCCGGATACACACCGAAATTGTGCACACAATCGGGGATGTAGTCTGGAGGGCCGCAACACTTTCGCCCTGAACCCTAAAAAGCCTTAACCCCGAACACAGTACCCTTCTATTTTGAAGAAACCCTAAACCCTTACAGTACCCTGCTAGAACCCTTTTGACTAAACCCACTAGGGTTTGGGGTGTAGGCTTAAAGCTTAGGGAACCCTCCACCCTAAACCCACCGCTTGGAGGATCATGGGACTTAGTACTTAAGTAAGGCTACAAGTACCTTGATTGGGGTTATAGTATAAACAATAAGTAGTTATAAGTATAGTTACCTTACTTATAACCCCGGTTACTAAGTCCGATGATCCTCTAAGCAGGGTCCCTAAACCCTCTCTGGAGGCGCCTGGCTCTCACCACCTCTTTCTTTGGCGGAACGAGCTGCTCGGTACTCCCCATCTTCCCCATGGAGGCCTGCGACCGCGAGAAGGGCAGAAGGCTAATTAAAGGCTCATGGGACTTAGTAAGTAAGGTTCTAAGAAGGTTATAATTAGGATAACCCCACTCAGGGGACCTATAACCCCAAATATAACCTACTTACTAAGTCCCATGATCCTTTAAGTAAACCCTCAACCTCTATAATTTGAACATCCCATAGGGCTATAAGAAGATATTCGGCTCTCTAGTTGGGGTTTCTGGAGGATCATCTCTATTCTTTCATATTGGGTGTGGTCAAAATCCAAAAAAACGCAAGATAATAGTAGAGTATCGGGTGGAGATTTGGGGGTTTAGGTGCGAGTGGATTCGAGTCCAAGGTTGGTTCCACGTAGCCCTACCTTGACTCTACAAAACCTATCGTTTTGGCGATCATGCTATGATTTTATATGAAACCTTAAAGAAGAGGCGGGGTTGCAGTAAACATGGATAAGCCTCCTCGAAATTTGGTCACGTTTGGGATATAGAGACTGATGTCATGGATCAGCCTAGGCGCGCCTTAACCTATGGGTAGTATGGTAGAAACCTTAGTATCGCAGCCGTGTCCATCAACAGTCCATGGGGGCCTAGAAAAACTGGAACGGGGGCTTTGGGGCAGACTGGGGTAGGCTGTACTATATTCATTACTAGATTAAGAAAACCTTCAAGAATAGTATTGGAATTTCTCCGGGCCCAAAATAGTTGTAAGGAGTGCCGGCTTGGCGGTGTTCGGCTGGAGCTTGGCGATTTACAAAATAGCAACATAATTCTAATTATTGACTTCACGTGTACAAGACTTGTATAGGGACCTTAATGGTTAAAATAGGGTTGTCCTATATTCATAACAAGGTACCCCCCAAACTAGTATAGGTAATCATTAATGCCCCTACATTACGTATTTTGTTTGAAGCTTTACGTTGCAGCGATCCGATCTCCGAGCCCGAAAACCCTGCACCCCGGGCTTGTGGTTCAGAGTTGGGTTCACCACTACGCCCGGTGGGGTTAAGGGTTGCCATAGGGCTTACCATATGGGTTGCTATAAGGGCTACCATAGGGTCGCTATAAGAGCTACCATAAAATTTAAGGGCTGCTTTAACTTCAGGGTTCAGGAATGTAAAAACTTCAGGATTCGGCAGCGTCATCAGACCATGCGCAGGCGTGTTACCTCCTTTAAGGCGCTTCATTATTCTACCTCGGCGAAGGACCAGGCACCGCTCCGGATTTGATTATGGCTCCCTGAACCCTAAACCACTCGGTTTTGCAGGGCTCAGACTGAAACCGTGACTAAAATGGAGGGCCAATGGCTGTTGAGGTATCGGATCATGAGAATGGCCGGTTCGCTTGTAATAAGGAGACCGCAAAAGGTTTAGGGTTTAGGATACTACTGAGGGACCTATCAGCGTGTCTTGGATTGTACTGCTGTCGCACTTCGTAATTAGCACCACTGGGGAGCTCCCCGTTTCCCGACACCTTCAACGAAAGTCCGGGAACCAGTAGCCAGCAACCCAAGCACGTCTAGGGCTTTTTAAGGTTCGGGGTTCAAAGTCTACTGAGAGGACGCAACCCCTCTATAAAGAAGCACAACAAAGACAAACACGTGGCGACCTCGCTGCGAAGCTGGAAAAGCTCATGCTCATGTGCCTCAGTTTAACAGGGCGGCATAGGCTGCCTGGATCTCCAAGCACTGCGCCCGAAATCTACCATCATAAGGGTTTCTTTAAGGGATCTATAAGGGTTCCTTTAAGAGAGCTATTTTGGTAGACCATAAGTTCTCTGACTGCCCCTTTCAAAAAGGGTTTCAGAGGATGGCACGGGGTTTGCGGCATTCTTGAACAGATCCTTCAAAAGAGGTGAGGGGACGATTAGGAATGTACCTCCTCACCCCAATCGACGTCCCAGACAAAAACAGCTTAGGGTTTAGAACACGTTTTGCACGGTCCACAAAGCCTACCTTACGCCTATTTTGAAGGGCCGTCCTCTTGAACTGGAAGAGTTCACGAGAGTCAGAACCCAATAAATCGAAACTCTGTCTGCAACCCTGAACCCTAAACCCTAAACCCTAGCACCAGTTCCGGTCAAGTAGCATGCTGCAGCTTCTCCTTCGGCTGGGTCCAAACATGACGCTGAGGATTGAAGGAACCCTGAACCCGAAACCCTGAACATACGGGCTTCGGTTTTGGAGCATCGGCTGGAAGTTGACCTGAGAGACAAACTCGACACTGCCAGGAGATAGAAGAAAACAATGCAAGAAGCAAATCGAAACCACGAAATATCCTCGAAATGATGGCATTAAGCTGGGCCGAACATGTCCTGACAGATGAAGTGGTGCGAATCTGATCTGCCGACGAAAGTGGAGCTAGTCGACGCAGCTGTGCCCAAAAGCTATTATTAGAGGGATGGGGATGCCCTGGGTTAGGGTTTGGGTTCAAGTCTACTGACTGAGTTTCTGGCTTTGCCTCGTGGGTCTAGAGTTCGGGCTTGCATCCTCGGTGGCGAACCCTTACTCCGCCACAGAAATAGAAGGTTAAACTTTCCGATTCCTGCTAAACTACAAGAACCCCAAAAAGTTTAAAGATCTCGAAACCCTAAACCCTAAACCTTATAGATCGAGAAACAGATCAGCGACAGGCCAAACTGTTCCAAGTTCTCCGTGGTGATGAGCCTGCTGGGCATCGGACGAGTTAAGTTGCGCAGGAGTCAGCAGCGAATCAGCCAGACTGCCTTAGACCCACTCGGTTAGTGTCGGCTGCTGTCGCGTTCGCAGTCTTCGTTGCACGGCGCCTTCGCTCTTTGTCGTCGCTCAGGTGTGACGTACGTGGAATCCCCGGCAGGCAACGGTGTCGGCTCGGTTGTTTAGATCCACGAGGTTACATCGGCCCTCGTTCTTTCAGGTCCCGTGATCGTCGTGAGGCACGAGCCACCACCCGCCAACGAGCCGACCTTTGAGCATCTGCCTCGGCTTTCGTTTGTGGCTGTGCTGATGTGCGGTCCTCGATCTGGCATTCAGGTTCCCACGCTGGTGGCTTGGACTTCCTCTCCAAGCACCTGCGCATTGCCCCGCCCGGACTTCAGTCGGTAGTCTTACTTGTGCTAGCACTTGCCACTTTGCTAAGGCGACTGATCCTCCCTACGCAGTGTGGGCACCGCTTGCGCGGTACCCAGCCGACTTGCGAAGTTAGCCCGATTTCGCACGTGTCGATTGCAGGGGCACCTATATGGAAAGTCATGCGGGAAGGGAGCGTCCGGAGCTCAGCATCGCTAGACTTCCGTGTTCTACCTACTCAAATCTGCATGTCTCAGGTTTGGCACTGCTTTTGCTCCACTGAGCTCCGTCGGTGGATGTCCTGGCCTCAAATGGTTTAAGCCCTAAAGCCTTAAACTCTAACTAAGCTCTAAACTCTAGTTAAGCCCTAAACCCTAATTAAGTATTCCTTAATTAAGGGGTATTGGGCTCTCTGGGTGTGACACTTCCCGATTCCCCAGAGTAAGGGTTTAGGGCTTTAGGATCTTTAGGGTTCAGGGTTGGGGCTTAAGCTTTGGGGCTTTAGGGCTTTGGGTCTAGGGCTTTAGGGTTGAGGGTTTAGGGTTTAGGGTTTTTAGGGCTTCCCAGGGTAGGAGCAAGTTTTGGGTGCGGGGTCTAAGTTTGCATCCTTGCACTCATGGTGCCTGGCTAGGGCCTCCAACTCTCCCTGAAGCAACACAGGCTAAATCATTTTCAACATAACACCTCTGCTATTCAAGGTATATCTTCGTAAGATAAAGGGGCTCTGATCCTCCACGAAACCCTTATACACCCTTATGAAACCCGGCAGAGCCCTCCAGTGCGCCGGGGTTTGGGATTACGGGCTTAGGGTTTCGATTGAAGCTTGGGGGTTACGGGTTGAGGGCCTCTCTCAGCAAACCCTGAAATCCCGACTGCACCTTCAGAGATTGGAGCTCCTTGGCCGTCGATTGAGGCTTTAGTGGGGCAGGGCCTGCGGGTTCAAGGTGCACGGCTTCTGAGATGAGGGTTCATGTTCAGCTCTATCACCAAGAGGGCTCGTGAGGGGTACGGCTGCAGGCTTGAAAGCTTGGGTGAGGGTGTGGTTCAATGAGGCTGCTGGGGATAAACAAGAGCTTCTTAAGCTATGCAAAGACAGGACCACCACCACAAACAAGCCATCACTGCGATCACCATCTGATGTCATAGCGCTTCATCTTACTTCTGGCCCCAATGGCCACCGACATGATCCATGTCATCATGACCAGCATGATGATAATGGCGATGATGGCGACGATGGTGGTGATGATGATGATGAAGATGATGATGATGATGACCACACATGTCATCATGGTCGTCTCGCCGTCCTAACCACCTTCGCTCTCATCAGCATCAGCCGTGGCAGCAATATCGGCCACGAAATCATTTACATGCAACAAATTTAAAGAAAGGTCTTTCTTGTTGCTGAGATTTCAAAGTCGTAAACCGTAGCCATACGCGCAATCTAAGCATCGCGCCCCGCACACACATGAAGCCTACACCCCATTGCCAACACAACTCTGGATTTAGATTTTGGGGACTAGTTAGTTTGCTTTCCTTTGTGCATTCCTTTCGGAAAAGTAAGCTATCGCGGGCTAAAGAACTCCACGGCCCCTTTCTTATTCAGGTTTGAAGTTCATGCCTCGAGCTCCGATGCATTCAGTAAGGTCAACGGGCGTTGGGCGATTTCTATAACCCCCCTTAGAACCATTGTCGAAAAACTATTGTTAATGTTACCTTGGGTTTTATAGGAACATAAATAACAAATATTTCTAAAGGAGACTATAGATTTTGGGTCGGCACCACCTTGCAACAAAGTAGTTGCACTGAGTCTTGTAGCCCCAACTACGCCCGGCAAAGCCTCCGATATCTTTACACTTAAAGGATGCGTACCGGCTAAACCCAGTGGGCGTCAACATGGTTGGGGCACCGATGCTTTACGAACCTCAACCCAAATACACTACGACCCGAAATGGGATCCTAGTGGACATTAACGTGGTTAGGGCATGGCTTCGCTGGTAATCGGATTCACCGGGACCCTTAGGGGGGTAGGGGGGAGGGGGGTAAGGGGCCTTAATACCTATAATAAGGATTTAACAAGGCCTGTTTAAGGAAGTATGGTCCTCTACCCCCCTCCCCCCCATCTCTATGACGGATGCGCCCATACGTGAAGCTCGTCATGATAAGGCGGATCTCCTGCGGCTTCGCGGCGAAACATTATAGTTTTCAAACTCTAATCCCTAGCTGGACCCCAAACAACCTACCTTTTGAAGCTTCCCCAATATGAGTTCTTTATATAAGTCCTTAAAACGGAACGTTAATTGGGGTTAAGATACACCCTGAAAGCCCTGAGCCCATAAACCCCACACCCCTGCAGCGAACCCCAAGCGCCACCCGGTAACCTCCAGCAGTCGCCCAAAGGCGTTCTGTTTCATCGATGATTTCGCCGAAGACGGTGCCGAATTTGAAATGGAGGAGCCTGAGGGTGGAAGACTAAGGTTTAGGCTTTAGGTGTTCAGGGTTTGCGGTTTAGGGTTTGCCGTGGAGGAATGCGTAGGTGACAGTATCTTGCGAGGAAGCCGTGCCACTATAGCGATGAGCTATGAAAGCCCGTCTATGGAAGTCTTTTCTCTCCCACCGCACACCGTATAAGGCGGCTAAACCAACCAAAACCCATTCCTTTTTGGGCTTATGCCGAAACTCAAATCGAAACGCGCTTTCTTCTGACCCAGCAGGCCGAGGCAGGGCAAGGCAGAGAAGGACAGGGCAGGCAGAGGTCTGGTTTAAACCTGCCTTACCCACAAAAAGGAATAGACCACAATTCCCATAGTCTAGGGTCAAGAGTTTAATATTACCAATGACCCTAGACTAGTATATCATTAACCCTATCAAGGACTGGCTTGCAGAGCGTACGGCCGCTCGGCAGTCTTAGACTGGCCCAAGGGGCACCTTATTTTGGGGTCCTTATAATAAGGATCCTACTCTTGAGGGTGCTATCTTAGGGTCCCCTATTTTTGGAAACTCCCATTTTGGAGGGGGTCCCGAACCAGCCCACAGTAGATGGGCGGCCTATGCGTTGAGTTTTCGGGTTTGGAGCGTATCAGGTTTCGGGCTGAGGGCTTAGGGTTTAGGGTTTAGGGCTGAGGGCTTACTATGGTTCGCCGGGCCTTCTGCCTAGACGCGGCCGTCGTTCCATCTATCGCCTTCTGCAATGCTTCTGGCTTCATGTCATTGGCTATTTAAC
Source organism: Symbiodinium sp. clade A Y106 (assembly GCA_003297005.1). Classification (NCBI taxonomy): domain Eukaryota; class Dinophyceae; order Suessiales; family Symbiodiniaceae; genus Symbiodinium; species Symbiodinium sp. clade A. Next base: position 31,704 of record BGNK01001748.1, on the reverse strand, counting down.
GAAATATTCGTACTGGCAGTTTTGGAAACCTTACCGGCTCAAGGCTTAAAGTTCCTTTTAGGCCGATAGGGTTGCATTGAAGGAGTCAAGTTTGCTAAATCCTACTTGGAGGCCCTTTTGACTTAGTAAGTCTACTTAGTATCCCCTAGAAACCATATTATAATCCTCCATAACCCACCTTACTAACCCTACTTACTAAGTCAAAAGGGCCTCCAAGTACAGTATGTGACAAGTCCAAGAGGCGATGTGATCGCAGTGCCGACACTGCCAGCGCCTGCATCAGAAACCCACCCCCGGCTCCCTGGAAGGGTTACTATCTGGGAGTTTCCGAAACTTAGGGTACCTTATTTTGGGGGTCCTTATAATAAAGAGCCTACTATTTAGGGTGCTATATTAGGGTGCCCTATTTTCGGAAACTCCCATCTAACGGGCAAGGGTTCCTGTACATGGCCCCAGTCAGGGCTCCAGGGGCCCTAAGTTTGTCTTAGGATGAAGCCATGGGCCCCTACTTGGAGGATCATGGGACTTAGTAAGCAAGGTTATAAGTACCTTGATTGGGGTTATAAGTAGTTATAAGTATAGTTACCTTACTTGTAACCCTAGTTACTAAGTCCCACGATCCTCTAAGTAGTATGGGCCCTCAAGCCTGGCATCCTTTTTATTCCTGATATATACGCTACTTGTACCCTTTAAGGTCCCTTAAAAGGGCTAAGGGCCCATACTACTTGGAGGCCCTTTTGACTTAGTAAGTAGGGTTAGTAAGGTGGGTTATGGGGGATAATAATATGGTTTCTAGGGGATACTAAGTAGACTTACTAAGTCAAAAGGGCCTCCAAGTAGGGGCCCATGGCTTCATCAGCCTTTCAGTTTGAATGGGTTTAGAAGGGCTCTATGAAGGGCTAAGGGGTTTTGCAAGGGCGGACAAAGGGGCCCTGTAGGATTTTACAAGGGCTTCTTTTGTAGGAGTTAAGATCTTAGGATAGCTTTGGAGTTTAGGGGTGGGATCGACAGGGGGAGTTGTCGGATAAGTTTTGGGCTATTGATCTAGGGCTTGATCTGGGGTTGTTGACTTGGGGTTTAAGGCGTCAGGGTTTAGGGTTTAGGGTTCCTAAACCCTAAACCCTAAACCGAAAGCTTGTGGGTTTCAGGCTTTACGGTTTAGGGGTAAGGTTCCATCGCTTTACCATGCTCAACGATATGGGGGTTTCCGAAAATTAGGGGTACCGTATTTTGGGGTCCCTAAAATAACGATCCTACTTTTTGGGGTACTGTATTATGGTCCCCTAGTTTCGGAAATTCCCATATTCCTGCTTATGGATATGGACAGCGCTTCATAAATTCCAGTCTGGTATAAAACTCCATGTTCTGGACAATGTAGGATTTGGCCCATCGCGAGATAGTTCATGATTAGACGAGGGTGCCCTGTGTTAAGGTTTAGGCTTGGCTTCTGGTTCACCTGCACGCGCTTGGTTCAACAATGTTCTAGGGTTTAGGGCTCGGGGTTTTGGGTTTAAGGAACCCCTAATGCCCTGGGCGTGCTTAAAGTGGTTTCAGGGAGTGGGGTCTTAGCGATTAGGTATTTTAGGTGCAGAGCGTGTTAAGGGATTGGAGCTCCAGCCCGACGACCTAAACCACGAACCCTAGACCCATCTGAAACCCTAAACACTGCACAGAGCCTTTATAGAACCCTACAAAATCCCTGATGAACCCTTCTAGTGCCTTGTTGAATCTTTCAAGAGCCTTTGACCTAATCCCCAAACCCTGAAACCCACAGCCTAAACCCCTCGAACCAAATTTTGGTTCCCATTATCTGGGGAAACGAAGGATCACTTTTGGGGTTATGTAGGGATGATAATACCTCAAAAAGGTTTAAGGTTACCGGATCTACTTACTACTTAGAAACCCCAAAACCCTAAACCCTAATCTCTAAACTCAAAACCCTGAACCCCACAACCCCAAACCCTGAACCCTCCACCCAAATTTCGGTTCCCTTAAACACCCTAAACCATAGGCCAAATTCTATAAAGCTCCCTATTAAGGGACCCCAAAAAGCACTTAAGAATAAGCATTTTCAAAAGGATATGTCTACCTTATTGGGCTTCATTATAAGGGGGTTTATATGGGATATCCCTATCCTAATTTTTGCTTGTGTGCTTTTTTGGTGCCCTACTTAAAAACCAAGCCAGGCCTCCGCTTCGGGGACTTCGTTCGGGAATTTGGGCGGCGGCCCGCTGGGCGCCGCTGGAAAATCCATGAGGCCTCTCTAAGGTAAAGGGCCATAAAAATGTAAAATGCTATCCAACTCTGACAAAGGTTTAGGGTTTGCGGGTTCGGGGTTTAGGATCTTAGTTGCTGAGTTCATAAGCCCCAGAAAGTGTACACTTTTAGTTTTATAGTGGGAAAAGTGTAAAGTGTATCCACTCAGCTACTAAGTCTAAGGTAAAGGGCTTCGGGAGCTTAGGTTTTGGGCTTAGGGTTTTGGGTTTAGGGTTGTGGATTCAGGGTTTGGGGTTTAGGGTGTTGGGCTTTTTGGGTTTAGGGTGTTGGGTGTAGTGTTCAAGCGTGGGGTTTAGGGTTAAGGCAGTTTAGGGGTTAAGATCCCGGGTCACCCTTGGGGTCACCCGGGGCAACCTGAGAGAACATGCCTAGCACTCACAATGATAGAAGATGCGACTAATGATTAAGAACCATGGTAGTAGTAATAAACAAGAACAAGTCTGATGCGAAACACTCATCATAATCATCGCCATCACCCTCACCATCATCACCAACAACAACCACAACATCAACATCATGTGGCATTGCCTACTTCCAAATGCTGTTGATACTCGCGGCGCTACGACCACCATCGTCCTGAGCAATTAGTAATACTATTTTTGGGTGTCCTTCTTGTGTTTATACTATGTAGAAACTACCCAAACCCTATTCCATCATATTTAGAATATACCCCTATGCTACCATACTTCACCCCCAAGCCCTATTCTACTATATTTGTAGCATAAGATACCCCAAGCCCTATTCTACCATAAGTCAAGAATCATAGACTTACCCCCAAACCCTATTCTAATTATCAACGGCTGGAAGACCCTGCCTTGGCCTAGGACAAGGACGCAGGCCAAAGCTGGCACGTGTCTTCACTCGCTCAGCTCAGGGCTGTAGGGCTTAGGGCCAAAGGGGCTTAGGGCTTCAGGATTGTGCGAATATGGTATAATATGTTATGAGGGTTTAGGGCCCAAGGGGTTTCGGGCTTAAGGCTTAGGGTGGCACGAATATAGTTTAGTATGTTGTGATTTACAGTTTGGAACATCACGAAATACTGGACTCACTGTTCAGCGGCGTTGAAACGTTGCTTGCCCTATCTTCCCAAGCATCAAGGTCTTTTGGCCTTTCTAGCTTGGGCCACATGGCGCGCCAGTGCGAGAGCTTGGGGAAAGGCTCCAAAGATTGTGTGGATTTTTGGGTTTTTAGGCTCCTTGTTTGCGAGAACTGCAAACTTCGGGGGAGTAGACACCATGAACGCGAAACCCTAAACTTCAAACCCCAAGCCTAAACCTATAAACCCTTAACCTTGAGCCCTGCACCCTGAACCCTCAACCAAAGCTTCTCGAGGTCCCCATTACAAGCGGCATTACAAAGAACCAAGCTCGAGTGCAACAAAGGACTACGGCTGTAGAATGCATACTTGATTGGACATTTCCGGCATGTTGTCGGTAGGACGGATTCTCAACATGCTTTTTGGCATATAGCTACGGAATAATGCATGTATGACCTCTAACCCAAGAAGCGTATCTGTTTGAAGAGGCTATTGTGCATAATCATGAGAATAGAAGAATAGTCGTAATAATACTTGTAACAATAACAAGAATACTGATAATAAGAACAACAGTAGATATGAGCCCTGACAAACCCAGGTCTTTTGGGATACATGCAAAGTCGGCCCAGGGCGCTCAGTGGGAAAGCCCGTAGAAGCCCTACCCGGCCTCCCCGTTCTGGGCTGCTTAGGTTAGCAATCAAACAAGGACCCTAACAGACCCTACTTGGAGGACATGGGACTTAGTAAATAAGGTCATGAGTACGTTCATTGGGGTTATAAGTCATTGTACGTACAGTTACCTTACTTACAACCCTAGATACTCCGTCCCAAGATCAGAAAATCTACCTGAACCTACCATGAAATGCCTGTGTGTGGTCTCCCTGTGCTTGGATCTCCAGTGGCAGTTTGTTGAATAAGCTATATCGGCTCAAACACCCCGACCTACTCTAGTGGCCAAGGGCTTAGTGCTGTAGAATGGTGTGTACTGGGCCTGATAAGGGGCTTAAACGGGTTTACAAAGGCTTCAAGGTTTCAATAGCAGCATCAACCCTACGCTCTACCCCAGAGCCTCCAAAACCCCTTAGCCAGCGAATGCACATTGTATCATATTGGTGGTCACTATATACTGGGCCACTCCAAACAACCTTATGACCTTCGATAAAGTCTGATATAAGACCTTCATATAGCCCTAATATAGGCTGCAAGAACTTCTCCCCTAAACCCTAAACCCTCAACCCTAAACTCTCAACCCTAAACCCTACACCCTAAACTCTACACCCTAAACCCTACCCTGCACCTGAACCTGCATTCTGAGACCGACACGAGGTGCTGTGCACTTGGCTTCGGCGGCCCAGAGCCCATGCATCTCCTTGGCTGAGTTCTAGCAAAAGGTTCTCAGAGCTTCCCAGGCTTAGGGTTTAGGGTTTAGGGTTCAGCAGCTCTGGTCGAGCAGTATCTATTTAGAACATGGAATAATACCCACTCACCCAGAGAACCCCAAAAACATTAGGAAATGAAAAGTTTTAAAAGTTTTATCACTACCCTCAGCTTAGTTCAACACTTTCAATTGTAAACCCTAAACCCTAAACCTTTTATGTGGTTATAGTTTCAATTCCTAGTACTAATACTTACACCGTAAAGAAAACCCAGAAGCCGAAACCTTAAACCCTGAACCCTAAACTGTTAGGGGCTGAGCCCTTGTGCGCCAGCGCAGCATTTTGTGGTTTTTCATTATCAGAAGCAACGTCAAGAGAAATTCAAGCCAATTTACTTAAACCTTTAACCAACCAGCACCAGTTAAGCAAAACTAATTCCAAGGATTTGTCGGTTGGGCTTTCGTGGGGAAGATTTCGGGTTCTCGAAGGAGCGATTCGGGCTTTCGTGGGGAGCGATTCGAGCTTTCTTGGGGTGCGATTGGGAAGCGATTCGGGCTTTCGTGGGGAAGGATGCGGGCTTTGGTGGGGAAGGATTCGGGCTTTGATGCGGGCTTTTTCGTGGGGAGGATTCGAGAATTCGTGGGGAAGGTGTTGTGCTCTAAGGCTGGCTTGCTGGCTGGGGCTGGGGCTGGCGCTGGGGCTGGGGCTGGGGCTGGGGGCTGGGGTTGGGCTGGGGCTGGACGGCAGGGGCGCCACGCTGGCTGGGGCTGGCTTGGGAGTGGGCTGGGCAAATTCAACCAAACCCAAGCGAGCAGAAGCATTAAACACCTTTTTTTTTGAAACCTCGCTCGAAGCGAAGCTGCCGAAAACGTCGGTCAAATTTGGAAGGGAAGCATCACAAATCCTTTTTCGAAGCCTCGCTTGAAGACAACATATGAAAACATCCGATTTGACGAGGTTAGGCAGCAGGGCAGCCCCCTTAAAGAGGGAGTTGGCTTGGGCGCCACGCTGCGCTGGCGAACCCTAAACCTTAAACCCTAATGCCCAAACCCTAGGCACCCTAGGGCCCAAACCCTAGGCCCACCTCACGAGAATCGGCTTGAGAACGGTGCCGATTTGTCGAAAATCGGTTTGAGAACAGTGCGGTTTGGCGAAAATTGGCTTGAGAACGGTCCGGTTTGACGAGAATCGGCTTGAGAACGGTCCGGTTTGACGAAAATCGGCTTGAGAACGGTCCGATTTGACGAAAATCGGCTTGAGAACGGTCCGATTTGACGAAAATCCGTCTGAGAACGGTCCGATTTGTCGAAAATCGGCTTGAGAACGGTCCGACTTGACGAAAATCGGCTGGAGAACGGAGCCGATTTGGCGAGAATCGGTTTGAGAACGGTCCGATTTGTCGAGAATCGGCTTGAGAACGGTCCGATTTGACGAAAATCGGGTTGAGAACGGTCCGATTTGACGAAAATCGGCCTGAGAACGGTCCGATTTGACGAAAATCGGCTTGAGATTTGACGAAAATTGGCTTGAGAACTGTGCTGATTTGACGAAAAAATCGGTTTGAGAACGGGGCCGATTTGACGAAAATTGGCTTGAGAACGGTCCCCCCCGACGAAAATCGGTTTGAGAGCGTGGGGGAAAGTATGGAAAATGTGCTCAACGTGTAAATACACTAAGAAAAAGGTGTTTAGGGTTTAGGGATCATAGAGACCGTAGGGGGGGTAGGGGGGGTAGGGGGGGTAGGGGGCCTTAATACCAATAAGAACCTTCCCCCTACCCCCCTTAAGGGTCCCTATGCAGGAATATACTTCAAACTGTAATAGGATCCCTAATATGCATTAAAGTATATTCCTTGATTAAGGGGGATTTTGGGTTTCCAGGGCTGTTGCGGTGGTGAGGCTGGGCTTTTGGGGTGCAGGGCTTGTGTAGGGCTCCGGGAGATTTAGGGTCTATGGGGTTTAGGGTTAAGCCCTAAAGCCCCTAAAGCCTAAACCCTAAACCCTGAAGCCCTAAACCCTGAAGCCCCAAACCCTAAACCCAAAAGCCCTAAAGCCCTAAAGCCCTAAACCCTACATTTAGTGTGGGGTTTAGTTTAGGACTTCATCTGTGGAGCTGCGGGTTGAGGTTGTCTCCCAGACACGGCAAGCGCTCCTCTCTGACCACAAAAACTCCAACCCCTACATGCCACATCGTCATAATCGCTACATCCCCGAGAGCTTCTGAAACTAGAACCCCCCTAAATCCTAAACCCTACACCCTACAACCCTATAATTTCTGAAACTCGAACACCAAAACTCCAATCAGAAAACGAGTGACCTTGCTTGACTCCCAAACAGTCTTTAAGGGTTCAGCTGGCAGCCTCCAAATTGTACATGGGCCCACGCCCACATGAGAAAGTCCGAAAGGCCAGCCAAGTGTTGAATGCAAAGCGTTTCAATTTTCGCCCGGGCTTGCATGGACGTCCATGTCTGAATAGCAGCTGTGACAAAACAAGGCTCTTCGGTTCTAGACCCTGCAGCATAAAGGTAGTTCTCTAAATTAGGTTGATCGGGCCTTAGCCCGAAACCTTGCTCTAACTGTAGCTAACAATCAGAAGAGGGTTTCGGGGTACTGTATACTATACTGCACTTTCCAAAAGAATCCCTACGAAAAACAAAAATCTTTGCAACGGCTCAACTGCGAAGCGTCTAGTAAAACATAAGTCACATGCAACACAAGGGTAGGTTGCAAGCAAAAGCCAACAAGATTGTGTTGCAAACCATCAACACGCAAGCGAGTTCAACTCCCATAAACGAGGTCAAACGTACGAAAAATCCGAGGATCGAGAAGCAAGGAGTTTGGGACGGAGATTGTGCGAAACATCCCAAATTCAGATCGAAAGCTCGCACAAGCCAAAGCTACCTGGGAAAGAATTAAACCCTAAACCCTGAACCCTAAACCCTGAACCCTAAAACAAGGTAGGATCACGAAGAGCACTCTCTGAAGATCCGGAACATGTTTTAAAAGGAACCCTAACTGGCCCAGCCCTACGATGCGCTTCGCAAACATGGAAAAACGGTTTAGGGTTTAGGGTTTAGGAACGCAATTTTCACACCAATGACAGAAGAAGAACAAACCCTGACAACACTAAACTCGAAACCCAACGGTAAGCCCTGAACCGCGAAACTCGACAACAGGAACCCTGTCATCGAAAAGCTGTGTCTGCAGGGTTTCGAATTTAATATAGGGGCCTTCATAATTAGAATAGGGTTTTGGGGCCCGGGCCCATTATACTTTTGTTATAATAAGGAACCCCCCAAAATAGTATAGGTATATAATTATTGAGGCCCCTGTAGTACATCATCCTCAGGATCACTCGATAAATTGGAGGAGTAACTCGCCTTTGTGGGATACTGAAGCTGCAGATTCAGGGTGAGAGCGGTGTTTGTCACATCAGGCCGGAGCCCGTCCAGCATCCCAAGGCAATGGCTCCGTAGTAAGCTATGTATATAGGGCTTATTGATAAGGCAAGCTCCCTTCATTCAGGACTCGTCGGTACACTTTAGGGCTTGTTCAAGGTCCACTAGGCCCTATAAAAAACCCTAAAAACCCCTCAACCCTAAACCCTAAAGACCCTTAACCCTGAGCCCTAAATCCTAAAACCCTAAAGCCTTAACCCTAAACCCTAGACCCTTAACCCCGAATCCTAAATCCTAAAACCCTAAAACCCCTTAACCCTAAACCCTAAAGACCCTTAACCCCGAACCCTAAACCCTAAACCCTGAAGACCCTTAACCCCGAACCCTAAACCCTAAAACCCTAAACCCTAAAGACCCTTAACCCCCAACCCTAAACCCTAAAACCCTAAACCCTAAAGACCCTTAACCCCCAACCCTAAACCCTAAAACCCTAAGACCTCAGAAGCCTGAACTCTAAATCTCTTTTCCTTAGGGTTTAACCATGGTTTTGGGGTTTAGGGGTTGGGGTTTAGGGTTTAGGGTTTAGCAATAATGGTTTAGGGTTTAGCAATAATGGTTTAGGGTTTAGGGTTTTTCGGTTTAGGGTTTAATCATGGTTTTGGGGTTTGGCTCTCGAGCGAGAGGCTCCGGCTACGATAAGGGCAGTAATAATTAGAACACGGTTTTGGGGACGACGAGGGATACCTCAGATATCTCCCGAGCACTCCGGGGTCCTGAATGGCTTCAAAGGGCTCTGGTGTATACTAAACTAGAACTACATAGGACTTTAGTACATCTTCCATAGGCGGTATCGGTACATCAAAGCACAGTTCCAACACTGCAACTCCGTTTAGGGTTCAGGGCTTTAAACAAAACCTTAGGATTTAGAGTCTGGGGCTTCCGGCTTATAGAGCTTAGGGTCCAGGGCTTTGGAAAACAAACTAGGTTTAGACTTTAGGGTTTAGGGTTTCTAGAACGCTTCTTTGAAGAACCTTGGAGTCTTGACACTGTACCCAGCGCCTCCGATATCCCTTAGTTTTGGAAGATTCCACAAAATCACGCTAGAGATCCTACGATAATTCAAGGCAAATTCCTTAACTGAGGATTCTTAAGGTTTTTTAAACCCCCATAATACCCCTTATAGTAACCCTAAGAGGACCCTTTTTAAGAACCCTTTAAAGGAACCCCCTATTCTAATTATTGGAGTCTCTGAGCCCAATAAGGCGGCAGGAACTCCTGTGGCATCGGGGCCTTCCTCTCGAGTCTGAGGCTTCGGGGCATATTTTACTATGCTTATTGAAAGGGGACCCTAGGGAACCCCGAAGGGTCCAAAGGACCCAGTCATTTGGTACTTGGTTTAGGGTTTAGGGTTTAGGGTTTAGGGCTTAGGGTTTAGGGTTTAGGTTATGTAGGTTACTACTGTGGAGAGAAAAATGATAGCCAGGTACATGGACCCTACCGTAGGGAACAGCAATAAAACCAAACCCTTGGCCCTATTGACGAGCCGTAGTTCGGGATGGTGGAGCCTGGCCGAAGCGGCCACTCGATGTCCAGCAGTTATCCTCCAGGACCCTCACAGGCTCACACCAGTCACAACCCTGAACGGAATTTCCAAAACCTCTGGGATCCCAAAATGATTGGAGGCACATGAACGATTTATTTGGGATGAAGCTTGTCCGTTGTCAGCATTTGGAGTTCTCAGTTCTTCTGAGGAATTAGAGTTGCAAGGCGTGGGACGTAGGACAAAATGCCTGATCGGTTGCAGGTTCAGGGCTTAGCATTAAGGCCTAAGCTGCAAGCTGTTTAGGGCCGAGGGTTGCTTAGAGGATCATCGGACTTAGTAACTAGGGTTACAAGCAAGGGAACTATACTTATAAGTACTGCTACCCCCAATTAACGTAGTTACTTATAACCTCACTTACTGTGTCCCATGATCCTCCAAGTACTAGCCTAAGGGGTTTAGGGCATCGGGGTAGAGTCCCAAAACAGCTTAGAGGGGTCAGCGTCTGTTCGGTTTCGAACTTATGTGCAAGCTGCTTATGCAGTACTATAGGGGCCTGGATAATTACCAATACAATTTTGGGGGCTCCTTGTCATAATTATATTATAATATGCCCCAAAACCCTATTCTAATTATTAAGGCCCCTACAGTATGCTCGGTCTAGGGCGTTAGAATTCAGCAGGGTTTGAGGTGTTTCTGTTGCTGGGACACTGTTGCAGCGCGAGAAGCTCAAGTTTGCTGACTTCTACATGCCCTCCTGAAGCTATACTTTCGGGTTTAGGTTTTAATCTTACAAGTGATATCGAAACTCAAAAGGTAAAGTCCTAAAGGGGTGCCTTGCGTGTGCAACCGGAATAAACCCCTGAAGCCCTGAGACCCTAAGCCCCAAAGACCCTAAAGCCCTGAAGCCCTAAAGCCTTAACCCCAAACTCAAACTCTGTCTACTACCTCACAGGCGACCCTGAATACCAGGGCTTCTGGTGGAGAGCTGAAAGTACGGCAGTGCTAGCGCTGTTTAGGGTTTATGGTTTAGGGTTTAGGCGTTTAGGGTTTAGGGTTTAGGGTTCCCTTCCTTGCCCCTGAAATAAGATGACATGTTACACTGTTGCATGTTGTCCATAACATCAATTCCGCCACGACCGACTGCTGATTGTCAGCCTTGATCATGCTGCCAGGGCTTTCAAGACCATGAGCGGAGCGAGATTTTTCTGACCACTAAGCCCCCCAATCTTCTTGCAAAGGTGGTAACCTCAACACCTCAATTTCGTCTGGGGCGAAGAACAAGGGTTCTTTCCCTTGTGGCTTGCTTAAGGAGTCATGCCTTCGATTCAAGCAGCTGCTAGCATGTGAATGTCCCGACTGGGCCCCTTTCTGTTATTGGAGGAACGCTGGCCGAGTGGGCGCCATTCTCCAACTTGGATTGAGAGCTGTCCCCAAACCCTATACCCTTTCTCTTGTTCGTTCCAGGGCTATGCAAAGGATTCCCGAGTCTATACAGTATCGCTGTCTATTCGAACATATGATAATATGTATAAAACGGAACCCTAAGGCAAAAACTGCGAATTATTCAGCCCGCTATATGACAAACGCCTACACTCTACAACTTGACATATGTTCGTAACCCTTGTGATATAATCCTGAGACTGCTGTTGTTGTAGCCTTTATAGCACAACTTGTAGTAACCCTTGTAGCATCCTCCCTCAGAACCTTTACAGTATTTGGCAAAATAACTACTACCCTAAACCCGAGATCAGCATCACCACCTCTACCAAAACAACTTGTAGAAACCCAAAAGCGGTAACCCTTAAAGGGGGCTTGCAGAAGAACCCTGTACGAGATCGCAGATGGTACGTGACACGGAACTCAGTTGCCTTAGCCTCCATGGGAGGGTTTATGGCTTAGGGCTTTGGGTTTAGGAGTTCTTCAAGGGTTTGGGGACTTCGGGTTTGCCGGATACACTGACAGCGAAATCTTCGAAGCTAGACCCCAAACCCGAAACCCAACCCATACCCTAAACCCTAAACCCTAAACCCCCAATACAGAACCCTAAACCCCTAAATCGGAACGACTTCGAAGCGAAGCTCCCAATGCTTGGCCTGATCTGTGGTGAAACTGCCACCGGCGTGATTGAAAGCGCCCATATTCAGGGACCAAGTGGGAGTTGGGAGGTGGAAACGGAGCTCTTCAGAATTAGAACAAGGGAGCCTAGAAGCCTCTGAAATATTCTATAGTGAGGATGTTAGCGGCTGGGTTTAATCAACAAGGTCCTAGATCTTAAGCCCCACACGCAAAAAAAAACGATGTTTAAACCCCACGCCTGAGATCTTCGAAACCAAAGACCAGACCATCTGAAACTCTGATCGCAGAACTGCATAGTGCTAATAGTGACATAACCTGACATAGCTATTGTCAAAAATCATCATAGTAAAAATAATAGTCATACAAATACTCATAATAGAGCAATAATCGGGCAGCGCTCGGTCCCCGAGCGCTTGCATCCTTTTTGTTCTGGGCTTGGCCGAGTCTAGCCCTGTAGCTAAATGCGAAGCAAAAAGCCACGACGCCCAGTGCCGCCGACCCTGCTTCATCGGACCCTCGTTTTTCCATTCGGCCACGCGGGACCTCGCCCGGAGGCCTCTCGGAACGCACACGCGTTTCGCAGCCATTCCCCAGGCTATGGCGGGTGTCGGGGCCGCCGTGGACGACCCAAAAAGGGCAGCCGGCGAGCATCATGAGCACTCGGGCGCCCGCAACCAGCCCTGTGGCACGAGGCGAGGAATTGCCAGTTTTTTGAGTGGGTGGCGGAAGCTCCCAAAGGGCGCGCATCATCAGCATCAGCGGGGTTCGGCAGAGGGGGGGGTGCGTGCTAGGAAGCCCCCTAAGGGCACGTGGCCTTGCTCCAGGCTTCTACCTGCGCTGCCCGCCCGTGGGCGCAGCCCCTAGAATACGAATACTAATAGCAATACTAACAATAGGCGGGAAAATAAGAACAAGAAAAATAATATTCATAGCAGCGATTGCTGCAATGTTTACGGCGATTTCTATCGTCGAATCACATTATAGCTTAGAGGATCATGTCACTTAGTACTTAGGGTTTTGTGGTATGGTAACTATACTTATAACTACTTATAACCCCAAGTACTAATAACCTCACTTACTAAGTCCCATGATCCTTTATAGTACCCTTATAGATCCCTTTAGGAATCCCTTCAAGGAACCCTTTAAGGAGCCTTACTTACTGAGTCCCATGATCCTTTAAGTGGCTGTAGATCCTCCAAGTAGGGAGCTACCGGCAGAGCCACTCGGGCACAGAGAGCCCGAAGCCTCACGGCCTCACCGACCGCCCGGCACGGGATGGAGCCATCCCAACAAAAAATTATGAACAATACATAAATACATCTGTATATGTATATACATATCTGCTATTCATACTACTAATTTATAAATGCCTATACACATAGACATATATGACATATATGACATATATGCACACATAAACGGACCTGCCCAAACTCCAGGCGGCTGGCCGTGACTCCTGACATCTTGCGAAGAAATTCGCCCGGCGGCACCAGATCCGCGCGACTGCTCCGGGCCGGATCGTCGATGTCGATTTGCGCAACCCCAGAGAGCCCAATACCCCAGGAGTTGGGCGGGCCTTGGACGGCGTGTACAGAGCCTGTGGGCAATCTGTGGGTGACGCCAAGAGGGAGCGACCCAGCTCAAAGGACGAAACCCCGGCATACCGCCCGCTTGGCTTGCGGTTTGGACCAACGCCCACATGTCGAGGTAAGCGAGTGGCCGGGTCGGTGAGGAGAACGTCATGATGCAGCCACACGGCTGCAAGGCCCCAAGCTGAGCGGGACGCGGCAAAGCCCTTCAGCCGCTGTGGGCAGCGATTCAATCACGAAGTCTGAGGAGCAATCCACTGTGCCCAAAAGTTGCAGCGGTGGTTCTACATTTGTGGCTTGGAATTGCAGCTATGAGAGGTGGAAAACGTATATCGTATTTGCGCTCGCGCTTGTGCTACAGGCTATAGGAGCTAGCATCACGCCAGACGCCTACGTGTATGCACCCGAATTGATAGTGAGAGGTAAGTAGTTCAGTTTCTTGCTCTTACAACTCGTCACCTGCATTTCACATTTCTTCTCCTCTTAAGGACACACTTGTGTAGACACGAGAGATACGAATAAAGGACAAATGAGAAGCAGTAAACATCCTAAAGACAACAGGATCATGACTGGACAAAAAGAAGTGCCGGAAGCTTAGTACTCAATGTTTTCCCTTTACAGGCCCTTACAGAAGTCTACTATCATATACCCCGAAACCTTATTCTAATTCTTAAGTAGTCCCGGTCATGCTCTTGAGACATTGCCACCGCGCAGGTCGACCTTACGTGCAAAACGAACCGCAAGTCACGCGCACTGAGACCTCACACATGTGAATGTCCTTGTCTGGAGGGCAGACTTGCCGATTTCATCCACACGTCCCAACTCCTCAACAGAAAGCTCTAATTCAACGCGGTCAACACCTGTCGGGTCGGTGTGACAAGCTGGGGTCGCAAACTGGTGGGCTCGTGCTGTTGTGGTGGCAGTGTCGATAGTTTCGCCGTTAAAGATGAGGCAGAAGAAGAAGATGAGGATGATGACGTCATCAACCAACGTCTTTATGGTTCCGAAGATAAACTGGTGATAGTCTTGGTGGTGATGATGATGGTGATGGCGGTGATGATGATGTTGACGAGTATGACAATCAGGCTGAACATGATGGTCCTGCTCATGAACATGATGATGATGATGATGAGGATGACGAGCAAGATGATGAGCGTGATGATGACGGTGATGGTGATGGTGATGATGGTGCTGATCGTGATGGTGATGGTGACGATGGTGATGATGGCGACGATGGTGATGATGGTGATGATGATGGCGATGGTGGTCCTAGTGATGATGATGATGATGGTGATGGTGATTATGATGGTGACTGTGATGGTGATGCATACTATGACACTGTAGTGCCAGCCCAACACAACAACTTGTGGAACACCCATGCCACTACAACTTGATCAAAACTTGAGCATGTACCTAACTGCAACAAAAACCAGAGCCAGATGCTGTTGGGTTTAGGGTTTAGGGTTTAGGGTTGCATAACCCAGCTTGTGAACGTCAGGAGAATTTCAGGAGACTACTTAGCAGACTTCGTCCTGATGGAGAGGCTTGAGAATCATCGTCTGCTTGGCAGAGCATCCACCCAGGGCTGCTCGATTCTTGATCAAGATTGCTTCGGGTTTAGGGTTTAAGCTTTAGGGAAGCGCGTCTCTTGCTGAGTTTTCGAAGCACCCCCTTTGAAGAAGGCCATGGCTCAAACAACCTAAGGCACCAGGAAGCCAAATTGCACATGCCTATGCCGGTACTTCCAGCAAGGGGCTGCCTGAGAAAGCTGCTGAGTTTTCTAGACCCAAGACTAACCTAGGAATGAAAAGGGTGCCCTTCTTGGGTTACAGGGTGATATCAGAGAACAAAAACCCTAAAACAGGGAATAAGGGTCTACGCTGGGTCTCTGGGGGGTAGTTTTCAACCTATATCAGTATCTTCGGCCACGATCCGTGTTGGGAGAACTGTTTGATCGCAATCTTGAGACACGACATAGCATGTGTCGTCCATGTGGTTTGCATGAGATACGACGAAACTTCAAACCCAATCACATCAGTACCAGTCAGTATCTCACCATCAACGAAAATCATCACCACACTAAGTTGCTGAGTTCATAAGCCCCCAAAAGTGTACACTTTCAGTTTTATAGGGGGTAATATTATCACAAAAAGTGTAAAGTGTATCCACTCAGCTACTAGGATCAGCATCACCATGCTGCTCAAGAATATGCTCATCCCATTCGCCCGCCATGAGCTTCAGCGTCATCATCATCATCGCAGTCGTCGTCGTCGTGATCACCGTAATCGCCATCGACATCACCATCATGACCATCAAGATTCAAGATCAACGTGTGGTGCTCGACACTGCCGGGATAGAAGTAAGCTACTACTACTACCACCACCACCACCACCACGACTGCTGCTACTACTACTACTACTGACGACGACACACCGACGACCATGACCACGACTACGACTGCGGCTAACACTAAGGCTCCGACTACGACTGCCGCTGTCACTAGGGCTACGACAGCGGCCGCTGCTAAAGCGGCTACGACTTGTCACTGCGACTACCACCGTTGCTGCGACTGCGACCGCGAATATGACTGGACGACGACGACGGCGACGACGAGGACTGCTAGCATTGCTGCAGTAGCACCGCAGGTACTGGTTTTGGTTGTTACTGCATCTGTTGCTGATGAGTTGTATCCTGCTGCTGTTGCTGCTTTTTTGCGGTGGTTGGTGGTGGCAGTGGTGGTGCTGGTTGTGGTGCTGATGCTGCTGCTGCTGATGGTGCTGGTGCTGGCAGTGCTGGTGGTGCTGGTGGCGCTGGTGTGGTGGCTGGTGGAGCTGGTGGGGCTGGTGGTGCTGGTGGT
>BGNK01001747.1:119169-131016 GCA_003297005.1 Symbiodinium sp. clade A Y106 | reverse complement strand
GCCTCGACAAGTGTGCCCAGACATGGTCTTGCCAAACCAAAACCATATATACAACTAACACCATGTTCTGAGCCTCATGAGCCTGATTCCATAATGGCGCACCATGTGGAGCCTCAGGGTATGTATATATTTTGTATGTGTGCATGCGCATGTGAGAGAGAGACAGAGGGAGGGAGAGAGAGAGAGAGAGAGACAGAGAGACAGACCCCACGTGACAGGTCCGTCAGCTCGTCTTGCGCCCAACGGAAGAGGTCTTTCAGGCACTCTTCGATGCGGCCTGCATCGTTCTTTTCTTGGTTTAGCTATTTTTCATGGAGGCACATCGCTCCAAGGGGGCAGTTTGGACATCGGCTTCTGAACTCTAGTTTTGAGGCTGGGCGAAAGCCTCACTCACAGCTGAAGGGTGGCCAAAGGCCACAGGCTACAAAACCCTACAAACCCAAAAAATAAACCCTATAAGCCCTCTAAACCCTAAAAACCCTAATCCGTTACATTCCACAAGGCGGGGCCAAGCGTTTCAGGGGTTCGGGCTCCAAACGCCTGATGGTTGGATGCAAGGCTTCTGTGCGCTGACTAGCGCATATCCCTGAACGAAACCCTGGACCCTTGCAAAAAATCATCTTTCCTTCCGGGGCAAAGCCTAATGTAGGGGCCTTACCAACACCACACCGACTCCTACAAGTAGAAACAATGTAGCAATCTAAAGCCTCCTGAAGGGTTCTTCTGATACTCGAAGCTCTGGGGCGCCTCGCACATACTCGGGCCTGAACTCAGACTGCAGGATGCACTGGAGATGCAGAAATCCTGAGCTTTATGCGAGAGCTTCTATAAAGGTTACTAATCAGCAGGGATGCTATAATAAGGTCACAGTAGGGTTACGATAAGGGGACTTGTGCTACTTCGAGGATCAGAGGACCTAGTGTCACAGGCAGAGTACAAGAAGCAGAGTTAGTAGCGCCCATTTCGGATCTATCTATCTCACAGGCGGGGTATAACAAGCACAGGTAGTGGCACCCATTTCGGTGCTGTCCTACTTGTAGCCTCCTACTTCTATCCTGCATCCTAGATCAGCTGATCCTTCAGGGGGGGCTGAAGGATTAGAGATGAGTGTCAAAAGGGCGTGAGATGTACGCTTTAGGGTTTATTATTTGGGGTTTGGTGGGGGCTTAGGGCTTATCGCTTCATATCTACGCCGGGCTTTTCCGTTCCTAAGGAGGGATGTTTTTATGAAACACCTCAGGAGTCGTGAAGCTTGTGGTGTTGGGAGTTTGAGTCTTCCTTAAACTCCTGAAGGCCAGTCGAATAGGGTTCATTTAATGGCTCTACTATAGGGGCCTTGAAAAATTTCCTTTACTATTTTGGGGGCTTCTTATTATATTATAAGTCAGAGAGTCCGGCGCCCTCGCCATAGCTCAGGTCCACGATGTAACCCAGCTGCTGCTTCGTGCGCAGCTCGAGGAAAACCTGCTGCGGTTTTCGGCTTCGGGATTCCACTCCGCATGTTGGGCTTGTATATATACCTAGAGGCTCCACAGTAGTTCCTTTTTGGCGTTCATATTCAGAATCCTATGAGGTATTCCCAAGAAGGAACTCCTATGGAGCCTATGGGTAGGGATAGCCCTTGAAGCTCCTCCCACTGTAGCGCAAGAAATGGCTGTGATTGCTGCACGTTGCATGGAGCCGAAAGCAACCTTCTCCAAAGGATCAAGAGAGCAGTTCGCATCAGGCTTTTCCTGAAGCTTGTCGGAGGCAAGGTGCTTCACAATGCCTGGAAAACTCTGCGAATTTGATCCAATGCTCTGGGCATTAATTAGTAGAATTAGGGCTTAGCGTTTCGGGTTTAGGGTTTTCGTAGAACCATGAGTCACGCAGTATTAGGGCTTAGCGTTTCGGGTTTAGGGTTTTCGTAGAACCATGAGTCACGCAGTGAATGGCTTGTGCAGGTGCCGTCTTGTGCGAGCACCGTTGTGCACTGCTGCTGGCTGGCCCGATTCACCTCACACTTGCTGGCCCGATGCTTCCTGCTTGGTGGTGTCGGTGCTGCTGCTGCTGCTGCAACTGCTGCAGCTGTTGCTACAGCTGCTGCTGCTTTCTGTGCTTGACTTGCCTGCCGCTGGTGTCTGAAGAGTCTCCGGCACGCAAAGCAACAGCCACACGACGCCAAGCAAGCCGATGGCACCTGCAATCAGAAGTGAGCCATAGCCACGGAGCAATACATAAAAGCTCAAAGGTGTCAAACCCTACATAAACCCTGATCCTGTGGCACCTGTGGTGAGCTCTGCCACCTCCAGGGAGGAGGCAGTTGTCAATATGCCGAGGAGGGCCGGAGTGATAAAGTCCAGGCCGGTGAACAGCAGCCGGTACACTGCGATAAAGGCCCCTTGCCTGGTGAAACTAACATCAGCTTCACGCGACATAGGATAAGATTCTAAACTCTGCGAAACCTTAAACCCTATAAGCCTTCACCAAGAACCCCAAAACTGGGACCGCTCTGCATTCGAGTTGCCCGGGGCCCCCGGGGGCGAGGTCTGCACCAAGCGTCATCAGCAGTCCGGAGCCTAAGCCGTTCCCCAAGCCGGTGAGAACGGCTGAGGCGACCACAGCGGGAGTGTTCTGGAATGCGAGGAGCCTTGCCAGGGCTCTTAGAATTTAGGGTTTACTATAGGGAGCTTAATTATAGTATAATAATTCATTATAAAGGAACCCCAAGGTAATTTAGGAAATTATTAAGGCTCCTATATTAGGTATCATCACTGGAAGCTTGTAACGATGAAGAAAAGCCGGAGAGCAGAAGCCCCAGGGACTGCAACGTGAGCGAGGCCACCCCGGCACTGCGCCGGCCCCAGGAATCCATGAGGCGCCCGGCGACGGGGGAGGCCAGGGTGTCAACCAAGAAGGACAAGGCTGCCTTACTCGTCCAGTATCCTGGGAAACTTAAGGGTAAGCTCAGGGATGATTTTGTGATTATAGTACTCCCAAGAAGGTACAAGGTTACCTACTCTCTACTATTTTGGGGGTTCCTTATTATAACTATAGTACCATGGGCCCCAAAACCCTAGTCTAATTATTAAGGCTCTACTAAGCTGCAACTTGCCCGATGACCATGTCGGAGAGTTTGGCTTCACGGCCAGCAAGAGAGAAGAAGAGCTCTCGGCCCTTCCGAACACACTGAAGAGCGGCAGCGAAACCGAGCACACGGACGAGGCGACCGCCGTTCTCTCTCATGGCGTCTCTGGCCTGAAAGAACCCTGTGCTCTTCTTGGTAGAGGCCTCTGACTCTGCTTTCGCATTCCTCAGAAAGGCAGCCGTCACCAGTGCAGCCAGGCCCGCACACGCCAGCTGGGCTATGAAAACTGCTTGGATGTGCAGCTGGCCCTGCGCATGGAAAACTAAAGCAGCCATCGCACTCACAGAAGGACTCGTGGTGGTGGTGGGGCGGTCATAAAAATGCAAATGTAGTGGTACGCATAATTAAACAATAACGAGTACTGCTAGGAGCTTCAGTGATTCAATTATCGCTGTTGCTTGCAACTGTCTTTTTAGTACATTGCTATAAACGGCCCATTTCTCTTCAGTGTTGCTCCTGCAGCACTGCGCCCAAAGAGGGTCCCAGCATCAGCGATAAGCGTTGGAGGCCTCCCATGATGCCTCTAGTCACGGCACCCTATCCCGGCAATCTGCTAAGCTCTGGGAGTACTCCAATTCCAGGAATGCAAAACACAAAATAAAATGCCTTGGGATGCCGTGATGCTGAGCGCGAAGCCCCTCTTCCCAGTCTCCTTCGACACCTAACTTAGAAAGCTTTGTAGATTCGTGCAACTGCGCAGTGTCGCAGACTAGTAATGTATTGACGCGAAACAACTGCGTTGGTGAATCCGAACTGACAAAAGAGCCACTAACAGCTAACCACAAGCAGTGCTGTTGGAACACCTAGCAGCTGAGTTGGCAATGTAAGTCTGCTGTGACAGGCCACCCAATGAGTTGGCCGTGCCCAAAATGAAGTGGGACAGCATGAGCACGGCCAAACTTGTTACGAAGCAGATACCAGCCGAAAGCAGGACCAGCGGTGCAGGCCACCAGAAGGCAGCACCTAAAATCACAAAAAGCACAAAAAGCTCCTCTTCTACATCCTCTGCTAGAGCACGACTCCCATCCAGCTTTCGACCCTCTTTCATTCCCAGCTGCTTGCTACCAATGAGTGGGAGCAAGAAGCCACCAGGCACATTCGCTGCCATGAAGCCGATCCCATATAGAGAGCTCAAGAAACCAACATCCTCAGGCTTGCTTGGGGTGTTTTCGTGGAAGTCTATTCGGTTCGTCATCAAGCTTGTCGACAAACAGCGTATGCATTTTTGCCCAAAAACAAAGCCTTTCAAAGATCTAGGACGGTTCTGAACATCGATCACCCTTGGTTCTGAATGCTCACTTTCAGCAAGTTCTTTTGACATTGCCCAGTGTCGGCAGCAGTTCCTCCCAAATCCAGGACATAGAGCGGGAGCGTCACGACCACCAATCCACGTGTCAGGCGGCTGAGCAAGCAAGTCAGGTACCTTGGCAAGCGGGGGGACGTAGGTTGGCCACGTGAAAGCATGGGAAAGTCTTTCTTCGGCATACCCTGCATTGAAGGCACGTTAAAGCGTTTCCAAAGCCTGTCTACGTTGCAATGGTGCAAGTTGCTGCAAGACGTCCCGGGAGCGAAGTGGCTGCCGTGGTTTCGGCTCGGCATCATCTTCGGCCTGGACCTCTGCTTCCGGCTCCGGCATGGCACTGGTTCGAAGGCGCAAAATCTGGAAACCGATGTGTATGTGCAAAATATATACTTCCTTCGCCGTAACAGCTGAATACGTCTGCGAGAGAGCAATTCTCGACATGTGTGCAAACCTATTTACTATACTACGTGAGCATGCAGAAGCTGCCACGAGCTCTCGTTGGGTGTTGTTTTGGGCAAGCAGGAGTGAATATTACAAAGCCTGAATGCTGACACATGCAAGTTACGAGTATATACTAAAAGAACATACTATTATGATACATAAACCTCGCCCAAAATTCCTCACTGTGAGATGTGCCGAATACCAGGCGCACACCCATAGAAATCAAAGAGTACCTATAAAGTACCGTACTACGGTCCCTTGAAGGGCACTTTAGGGATACTACAGGGTTCTATAATCGGGCCGTCTGAAAAAGCACTACAGGCTTCTATAATCAGGTCCCCCCGAGTCTGCTTTCAACTTGCGGTGGCAACAGCAGCAGCAGAAGTCGCAAGCTGTCGTTGCTCCTTGCACTACAGCTTACACCATGCAGACAAGTGCAGTGGTTGATGATTCTCCACGAGCAAGTGTAGGCTCCCTGCAAATTCGGGGAAGTATGAGCAAAAACTGCGTGGAGTGCGGAGCCAGGCTACGAAATGGCTGACGACCGTTACGGGCCAGTGCGCTGTCCATTTTGCTGCGACAGTGGCGTGTGCAGCGGAGATGCCTGTGCACATGTGGCACGTCTTCAATAGGGCACGGCAAAATGCCATCAGCCGGTCAATGACCGGTAGCTCCTGTTCTTGTACCGACACGGAGCATATGGGGTCTTCAACTAAACAGCCAGTCAATTTACCGGGTTTCTGCTAGCTCATGCTACACAAACTTTACAGAAGCGGAGCCGGCAGTTCACTTTGCAATGACATGAATTTCCGCCGGGAGTTAAAAATAGCTAAAACCGCAAAAGAATAGCTAAAACCGCAAGCGGGTGCAAAAGAATTGCAATCGAATTCTCAATTTATTTTAAATTTTCAAACTTTTCTGACCCTGCCCAACACATTGAAAGGCTGGCCATACTATACTTCTTCGGCACTAAACATGCAATTGCGCTGGCCACGCTGTCGGTCCAGCGCTTGGCACCCGGATTTTCGGGATTTTCGGGAGGTCGGTTAGTGTACTGCGCGACCATTCAAAGGCTGGCCTTGCAGACTTAATTGCCTCTACCCATGCAATTGCGCTGGCCACATTGCTGGTCCAGCGCTTGGCACAGGGATGTTCGGGAGGTGCATGGGAGTCGGGACCATGCCGACGGTGAGGCGTTGTCCCACACTGTACTCCAACAGCTTCGCCTGACGCAGGGCTGTGGAGCCATCTAGGGAGCGTGCCCTGGAATACTCTCTCTACAGCCTGTACTACTTGAAAGCGACAGACGTATCTAGGGAGCGCTCTGCAACACTCTAGGAATACAATATGCTTTGCCAGTGGGGCGGTGGCAAGTCAAAGCTGTGGAAACTCCGACATGCACACTTCTCTGTGCAAGCCTGGGGCGAGGTTTCCTACAGCAGTTCTCGGATGCCTCTCAGACTTTTCTGCACTTGCAGATAACAGTTTCCATCCCAGAAACGCACATCCCAAAGTGCAGCCCAAACCAACAAAGCTGCGGATCAAGCCCCAAATCCCCAAGATGATTGCGCGTTGCATCAAACCTACCCTGAACCCTAAGCGGCCCGACCTAAACCCTAAAAACCCAAACCGTAAATCCTAAACCTGAAATGGTAAACCCAACCCTAACCCTAACTCAGCAATCTGTGGCCTCGTCTAGCTCCACTCCAAGTCCTGGCCCTTCTGGCACGTACAATCGACCTCGTGGCTGAAAGTATATCCCAGGCTCATAGAGGCTTTAGGCTTTAGGGTTTGGGGCTTTAGGGTTTAGGGTTTAGGGTTTGTGGCTTTAGGGCTTTAGGATTTCAGGGTTTAGGGTCTATCGTGGTTTCGGCGCTCAGGGACTTGGGGGTCTGGGATGGTCTACAGTGGGGCTTAGGGATCGTAGCAGCAATGCAATCATCCAGTCCGCCCTATTCGCCCTACATTTCGGAGCCAGCCTTCGTGGAAGTTGATGCCGCCTTTGATGATGTCGTCAATGAACCGTTCCCGGGGCGATCCGTAACCAATGGGCTGGTAGACTCCTAATGCGGCTTCTCCAAAACTGTACAACGGCAGTTCGAACAACATCCTCATGGTTGTCTTTATTTAGAAGAACCCGCAAAGCAGGATGTCACCTGGTGCTTGTTCATTTGCCTCTGTGGCCGTGTTATTCTTCTCTCCGGTGTTCATGCATCAAAACGTTTCGTTTGGGAGAACCATATTCGAGTGCTTAACACTCCGATGTTTTAGCGGAGAAAATCCACGTCGGAGACAACAGCGTGGGCTTCTTCAAATGAGGTGACTTGGAGTCAGACGGCGTTTTCTCAATTGCGATGTGTGCAATGTAGATTCAGTGGTAGGAAACGTAGATGCTGGATCTTACAGCCAGAGGAGTCGCAGCGACGGAGATCATAGCAACTTCCGCACAATGCCAGTCTTGTACAGTCGGAGGCTGACACGACGCATTGTCATAACTTGTATATATCGTCGTGTTCGGCACATGCTCGGCGTGGACGTCACCATCACCAACATCACCATTACGGCCACAGCCGTCACCACCACCACCACCATCATCATCATCATCGTCGTATAACCATCATCATCTTCATCATCATCATCATCATCATCATCATCATCATCATCGCCGTCATCAGCATCACCATCCGCATCAGAAACATCACGCACAGTCACCAGCATCATCATCACCGTCACCATCACCGCCACCGTTTGTTCAAAAGTAGCCCGTGCAAAAAAAACGACAAAACCTAAGCCTGGCCAGCTAGGCCGCCGGCACATGTACCGTTGATACGTCATGTGTAGCCCACAGCGGAACAAACAGCGATGTTCTGTGGGTGTCGAACCTTGTAACATTGCGATTATCTCTAAATTGAGAACACACGGCCGCCTGGGTGTGCGGCGCAGAAATGTGCAATGGCTGCTGTCCCAACTCCCATGGTATGCTTGGAGCCGACATTGCCTCATCGAGTGCGCAAGATCTCCACATGACAGCTGACACTGTGGCATCAGCACATACACTTGCAAAGAATCTGCTTTATTTCACACATCCAAGCAGCAGAAGAGCCCATGTTCCATTGCCATCTTGTAGTTTAAGGAGCACCCAGTGAAGCCACCGTGAGCGACCTTGAGCGTGATTCCACGACCTGCCTTCATCTGAGCCACTCGGCGAATTTCCCAAGGGCAAATGGCCCCCTCATCCACGACCACCTTAGTGCAAACTGGCAGAGAAGCAAACTTGTTGAAACTCTTATCACAAGTATACCAAGGATTTAGCCACTGGTGGCGATGATGTTCCTGAGGATCTGAACAAAAACTCGAACTAGTAGATGCGCATCAACCCGGACACGAACGACCACTATGTGACAAATTGGGACCTAGTCGCAGGCACTTCCTTTGCGGCCGCCTGCACTTGAGCTGATCCTTCCATGTCCCACCATGCGCAGGGCTGCTCCTTCTCTGCACGGCTCCGCGTAAATGATCGAAGTAAGAGCAGTGTCTTGTGAGCAGTAACATATTCAAGATGCCTACTAAACTCCGTGCAAGATTCAAGCACAGCGAGATTGTCGTTTTCCAACGCCTTGACCACCCTGATGGCGTCCTTGTGCTGACGGGGGAACATGAACACTGCCGTCACTCCCGTGGAGCAGACGTAGCAGCGCGCCACGGACGGTTGAAGAGTACTAACCAACTTCACGCAAAAAAAAACTTGATCAGACTGCTTGCCATTGCCGCACAAGCTTCGTGAACAGAGTATGCTTGATTCGGGTCAATCTCCAAGGGGAAGTCCGGCCCAAGGACCTCTCGAAGCTCCCTGAAACATTCAACATCCTCGTCAACATTGTCGCTGCCCTTGACTGTGAAGCTGGCATAGTTGTCCTCGGGAGCTCGTGGGAAGCTAGCAGAAACCTGATAGAAATCATGACTGCTGTTTTAAGGGCCTTTGTCCTGAGTCTCTTGAGATGGGTTTGCCGGGAACTTTGCCAGCACGCCTGTTTCTACTGCTGATGGTGCTGCTGCGACGACAACGACAACGCTGCAGTTGCTGCAACATTAGGCAGACTGCTTCCAGAAACTACCAGTCTTACCATCACCACTTGCGCCACTGCTGCAGCTGCTCTCCTCCGCCTCCTCCTCCTCCTACTCTTACTGCTACTCCTCCTCCTCTTGACCGCCGACACGACCACTACGGCGAGAAGACCTGTCCACTCCAACTACTACTAGCCCCCACTACTCCTGAGCCAGCTGAGCTTTCAAATTGACTCCTACCGGACCTATTCTTCACGCCCATGGCCGTCGAGCGTCGTTGGCAAGGTATTGCAATGCTGTCGGCACGAGTGAACCTCCGGCAGTGCTTATGCTTCTTCCCACTGTCATGCCACCTTGCGGAGGGGAGATCGGCTTCTCGCCAATCAGCCTCAGATATTCGGAAATACCAGAAAAATTGTGCGCGCACTTTCTCTATCTCTCCCAATTCGCGCAGATCCGATGAATCTCTGGCGGACTCAACAGGCCTCCCCGCCTGCCAGGGGCTGAGAATTTCGGTGCTCTACCACGGGGTGTGGAAAAGCTCGTCAGACCTCCCACTCAGCTCTGCGGGGTCCTGCACAATATGTGCACAGGAGACCTCAATGTCCATATCTGTACACTGTCTCTCTCTACATGGTTATGGATATACAGGTTACAGATAGATAGATGGATTATAATAGTTTGGTAAATATGTATGCTATACACACATCTCTCTCCCTCTCCTCTCTTGTTGTCCCTCTCGCTGGCCACCTTTACCGTGACCCTCCACTTCTGCGTGGCTGCCAGGGTATAAACGCATCCTTTCTAGAAGGTACGATGCTCATGTACCTTCGATTGGAAAGAACTAGGTAACTAGATGAGAGGAAGGGCCGAGGCGAACGACTCATGTCCCACTCGCTTCGAGTGCAGCAACGGGAGCACACGAACACTCACCTTCGCCGGCTCACTGACCCACTGGCTCTCTGACAGCACTCACTCACTCCCTCCGTCCCTCCCTGCTCCCTCCCTCTGAACTGCTGATTCAGGGCAGCACAGTGTCGAAACCAAAGATACTCTGCAGCTTAGGAGCTGATGCACAGGCACGCCTAAAGCTTTCGCCGCGAGATCGTGAACTGCAACATCCACCGCCGCACGATGGTAAGGGAATGCATGTGGATCTGAGCCCAGCTTCACCAAGTTGCTCCAAGTCTTCCCCATGGTCAAAGCATCTTGGCCAATTAATCTCGGAGCGACATAGTTTTGGAAGATGTCAAGGGCAGTGCCGGGTGTGGTGCCTGTGCGATCTGGAAAGAGCATGCTCAGCTCTCCAAGTCCTGTAAAGCCTCCTGCATGAAGCTTCAGCACAACCCCGTCGTAGTGCTTCAAGGTGCCCGCGCAGTGGTGGTAAGTTCCCTTCCTCGGGATACGAAACCTCACTGCTTCGAAGCCTTCAATGATCAACTTTTGTGCCGCCATGTTATTTGCGCCAGTCCTGACTGCCCTACAGCCCTGGTCTTCCCAGCTGGACAGCGCTTTCGAGAGGAGAACATTGCATGCCAGTGGATCAGCACGAGTTGGGAGAAAGAGACAGAGAGAGAGAGAGAGAGAGAGAGACAGAGAGAGAGAGAGAGAAACGCGCACACACACATACACAGTTGGAGTTGCATGATAGAGACTGAAACAAGACTGAGACAGTCTAATTCCGTGGAGCTGTAAAGGTTTAGACTTTGTTGTTTAGAGCTTTTGGGGTTTGGAGCTTGGTTTGCAAATTAAAGGAAATGAACCGGCCTAGGGGCTCTAGGGTGGGTGATTAAGGCTTGCAGTTGGTATTCCAGGAACTCCGCTTCGGGGTTATGGGTTTTGTAGAGTTCATGGCCTGTAGTGTATACTACCAGGCTTTACGAATATAGGCCTATAGTATGAAGGAAGTCCGGAAAGCACAAGGTCCGCAAGCTCTGGAGGACAGTACAAACCGTATAAGCCATAAAAAAACAAACCCTAGTGGCCCGAAGCCCTTGTCGGGTTTAGGGTTTAGGGTGCCGAAGCCCTGAAAGCAAACAAACACAGGCACGAAATAGCTCTAGACCACCTCCGGGCCTTGTTGTTCAGCAGGCGCACCAGGAGGTGCATCAAAGCAGAGTTGGCCAAGGTTGCGTCAATCCTCAGCTCTGGAACACTTTCGGCGCTCACACTCGGACAAGGATTAAGTTTTTGGGTTTTACAGTTTAGGGTTGGGGGTTTAAGGTTGGTGAGGGTTTAGGCTTCAACAGTCTAGTTGTAGAGGTTTAGGGTCTATAACCTAAGTAAGGAGGGATTGGTTCCAATTCCAAGTCAGATTAAGGCAAATTAGTTGAGTTCAACGAGCGCACGAACTAAAACTTGAAAGTGCTTGCCTTGCATTCTTCAGGGCCATAACATCCAGGTCCAAGCTTATTTCAGCTGGCGAACTTACCCGAAACCCTAAACTTACACCGCAAACTCCTAAACCGTGTATAAACCCTAAACCCCTTTTTTGAGCAGGGACTGCAATGCACCAAGCCCTGAATCCCTTCAACCCTTTTGCATCCAGGCCTATTGCGACTGCCGGGTACCCTGAAGACAAGAAACTGAGGGCCAGGCAAATCTGCAGCACTACTGGCTGCAACACTCACCCAAACACACAAGACATAATNAGACAAGAAACTGAGGGCCAGGCAAATCTGCAGCACTACTGGCTGCAACACTCACCCAAACACACAAGACATAATATCTTGCATGCGACCACTCTGAACAGTATCATACATAAGAACTACGCGAAAATCGGTAAGGACACATGTGTGAAGATCATGCCAATCTTTAAGATGGGCTTCGAAAAGCCAAGTTTCCAGGCTTAACAGAACTGCAAAAGGTTGTGACTGCATTCGAAGGTGACTAATGAGAAAATGCACATCCT
>BGNK01001747.1:57824-118564 GCA_003297005.1 Symbiodinium sp. clade A Y106 | reverse complement strand
CCTCTTCAGAAAAACCGGTCATTTGCACCAACCCACTGGAATATTGCAAGGATTCAACGATATCGTGCACTTGAGCGGCATCTGCTTGCGAAGTCTGGGGTGAAAAGAGCTCCTGGAAAAACGGAAACCTCAGGCTGAAGGTGCGCGGGTCTCGGCAGGCCGGGAGGCGGAAGCACGAAGCGAAGCAGTTCCTCCAGGCCTATCGGCTTCGATTTCTGGGGAAGCAAGGCTTGCGTTCTCCTTTCTCAAAAAGGCGAGTGTTGTTGTGCAACGAGGCGCCGGGCCCAGGCCCTCAGACGGGCATTGTGCGGCGATGGGCAGCTCTGGCAAACCTATGGCGGCGGGTCGGGGAAGAGCGACAAAGCGTAAGTTACCTCCCACTTGCCTGCATCCTGCGTGGCCTGTTCGATGGACGGTCTCGCCTGCTAACAGCAGGTCCGCCGTGAGACTCACCATCCATGCCAGCAATCCCAGATCTCGCTGCTGCCCGTAACCTCCGTAGCTGGAGGACTCGTCCTCAGGTCGTCGAGCACCCTGGGCGCAGCCGAGGCCGGGAACATGCGTCGAAAGCCTTGCTGCCCCACCGCCAACATGAACGCACCCGAATGCTCTGCAAGCTCTGCCTGGAGCCTGTCCCGCCGGGCCGTTCCTTTTGAGGAGAGGCTCGAGGATCCAGCCGCACCTGTGCCGAAGTCGGCGGAGCTGTCGGCGGCCTGGTTGATCAGGTGGTTCACCAGAAGCGTGAGGGCCCCCCCTTGTTGGGCCAAAGCCCTGGACACCCATTTGATCCTGGAGCTCGTGATCCTGCACCTCTGCATCTCGGGACTGCGGCCTGAGCCTTGAGCCTCCCGGTCTTCTGCGGCGGGCCAAAGTAGTTTGTGCAGGATCTCCTGGGACTGGCTGGTCCTTCGGGGGCACAAAAGGGAGGCGGTGAGCTGGCTTTGGCCCCTCGACGTGTGCTGTTTTGGTGGCGGTGACCTTTTCCTCCAATGCCTGCTGGCGAGCCCCCAATGCCCAAGGCCTGCAACTGCTCCGTAAGGCGAGGCATCGCCGTAAGGAGCTGCTCCATCTGTCGCGAGCTGGTTCGTAGTGACCCTCTTGGCCTTCGGAGCTGCCCGCTGCGGCCCGGCGGCTGCAGCTGGCGGTGGTGCTTCCTCCTCCTCCTCCTGGTCCTCCGCGAGGCCATGCTCTTCTCTCTTCTTGCTCTACGGCTGAGTAGAAGGCCGTCCTGTCGTCGTTGACAGTGCGCAGCCAGGCCCTTGTTAGAGCAAGTAGTTGGTTCACCTCGGGAAAACGCTGCGGGGAGACCGGGTCGAAAGGGACCACCGACAAACCTGCATCCGAGTCGTAAGGTTGCATATGCTCCGCGGCTGCATCGGCCACGTCGATCACCAGCACAGAAAGGGTCTCGAGGCTTTGAAGTCACTGAAAGTCCTGAAGAACCTTGCTTCCCTGGAGGTGGCCGTGCAAAGGACCACGTAGAAACTGTTCCGGACAGAAATCTCAGGGGTAGGCGAGACGCAATCCAGTTCCCCTCGGTGGGCTCTCCCCGCCTCCAAGCCTGCGTTCCAGGCACGAAGCTTGAATGATGCACTGCGGAGCCCAGAGAAGAGCAGAGGAAAAGGCAGTCGGAAGGCAAGGCAGAAGGAGGCCTAGGATAACCAGCGTTATCCCCACTAGCAAAGGACCTAGAACCACTAGGGGGGCAAACCGGGTCAGTGACAGCCGGCCGCGCGGCGACGTTGTCAACAAGCTCCCACTCGGAGTGGGAAGTGCCGCTGGACGCGGAGGAAGTGCCCTGGTCAGCACTCCTGTGGCAATGTGTAGCTGTTGCAAGGCCTCGGACAACGCCTCCAAATCCAGAGAGGAGGAGGGTGGCCCGTCACCCATGCAAGTAGCCTCGCAGGCGAAGCGAAGCGGAGGAGGTTGGGCGAGAAGGGGTGTTCGAGGGGGCCGAAGTTGCCGAAGGAGGTGCCTGAGCATGAAGCAGGATTTCCCTCACACAGAAGAGGCAGAGGACAAATCCAGAAGAAAGTCCAGCAAGGAAGGCAAGGGCAGGGATCACAAGGGAGGCCTGGCAATGTGCAGGGCACGAAAGCCCCCACCACCCGGTAGCTGATCCCTGAACCAAGAACCCCAAAACCTGGGGAACCCAGCTATTCATGAGCCTTGAGAAAAGCATCAGATACAACATCGCCCTTACATGTACAACCTCGTCGGCTGCCTCTGCAGTCATCCCCCTCAACTTCCACGTCACATGAGGACTCAGAGCCCCTGAGTCCCAGCTCGTTCAACTTCACATGGTGTCTGGACTGAGACCTCACTCCTAAGCCGAGGAACACTCCTGACCTGTTGCACGTCTTGCAGGCCCATGCTCTTCAGCATTGCCTGGACAGGACACCGGAAGAGCAAGCAGCGGGGTGGCGAAATGGAAAATGTTCCACGCATCGCACAGAAAGGCAGTCTGAGGGCTGTCGAGCACAGTCTGAGCCGTGATGCTT
This sequence comes from Symbiodinium sp. clade A Y106, assembly GCA_003297005.1. Classification (NCBI taxonomy): domain Eukaryota; class Dinophyceae; order Suessiales; family Symbiodiniaceae; genus Symbiodinium; species Symbiodinium sp. clade A. The sequence continues at coordinate 116,063 of BGNK01001747.1, read as the reverse complement.
TACTTTCCGACATGCAGACAGTGCGTAGCCTCTCCCACCAGCAGTGCTTGCGTCCAGCGACATGCTCCCAGGATCGGCTTCTGCTCAACCAGGGCGTAACGGAATGAGCTATCTGCCTGGCCAGGGTTGAGGGTTTCGGGTGGCTAAAGCTCTTTCAACCAATTTGGTTGGGGGAGCCATCTAAGCAGCGCAGAGCAACATCGTAAACATCCATCGTCGGACAAGATTGTCTGGAGACCCTAGTGGTAAGGGTTATAGTTATAGTTATAGGCCGACTGCATCTCATCCAAGGCTTGGTTAGTCACCCTCTGCATCGACCTTGCCATTACATGGGGCACAAGCAAACACATGATGCCAAGCGCCGTCCCATCGAGAGGTGCAGCGATGAGTTTCAAGCGCACCTGTGGGCATTGTGAGCACAGGAATGCACAGGAGTCGGCGGGACTGCTTCGGTGCAGCCGCCTTCCGAAAAGCCTCATACCCCGCGGCCAGCGACTCCGCGCGAAGCAGCGGTAGCAGGTGCATCACCACCCACAGTCTCATGATCGCTAAACCGAAACGATACAACAAAAGTACTTTCCCCACGCTCCCGGGTTTTGCATGCCGGACGACTCTGTGTTAATATACCAAGTCGGACAGAGCTGTGTACTGTTGCAATTTGGGTCTTTCTTCATGTTTTTTCTTTCAATCCGACGCAGTCTCAGCATTGTTCTATGTTGTTTTCATGACTCGCGACCAGGATCTTGTTCTTGTTCGTCTTGTGGCTAGGGGCAGGGTTTATGTAGGTGTTCGATGGGTGGGACTCAACAACACGTTCACCCGCTGTGTTTGCTGGCACGGGTCAATGAAGCGGAGCCTCAAATCCCAGACTGCAGGGACAGTAGCATAATAACAACAAGAAGAATAATGATGACAAGACTAATAGTCCTAATACAGAATAAAAATAACAATAACAACAATTCTTATGAAAGTCATAACAATAAAAGTGATATAATGACAAAACCACAGTTAGTAGTAACAAGAAAAAGAAGAATACTAGTAGTAACAATACGGTCACCAGAAATACTAGTAGTAATAATATGATAGTAGTAATAGCGTCAATAGTGCAAAAGTAGGAATAATGCTGGCAGTACTGATAACAATCATAGTCATAATCACAATGAAAAAGGTCAAGATCCCAACAGGCCGCAGCGGTTTTTCACCCTTCGGACTCACCGCTCTGCGCCAGGCGCGTCCGGAAGGCCATGAGTGCTCTCCACTTCTCCTGGCTACGGCTAATACATGTCTGTTTTCCAACTGTCTTGCAAGATTGCGGACCTTTCTCCCACTGCAGGCCTCGTCGTCAGGATACTGTTCCACGAGGTCGTCGTCAACCCGTAGCCATTCACCTCGACTATTTCAAAAAAATCTCTCCGTTCCGACGCCGGAATTTCGAGCCTGTTTCCAAGCGCACCATGCGCGGACCCGCAGTGGCTTCGGTCGCCTCAGAGCTTGGCTTCGGGCATCCGCTGGGCGCCCCATTCCTGCCCAAGCCTTTGAGTCATGCAAAGCGATTGTCCGAATTCCTTGAAGTGAAATGCGCAATCCCAAACCGAGGAGCCTTGCTGGAGCCCATCTTAGGGGGAGTCAGCCCCACGCTCAGCAGTGCCTTTAGCTTCGCAAGAAGGAGCTTCTTTCGGAGGATTTCGGAGCATGTCCTTGAGAGGCCTCCGTCATGCTTGAGCGTGCAGGGAACTAGAGAAACTCCACGGGTGCCGAGCTTCATACTTGTAGGACTTGCACTTGCTCCTGGGATAATAGACTAGTGACTAGTGACTAGAACTAAGACTTCGCTCTTCCGCTGGTTGTGTTCACATTAGCCGACTCATCTTCCATCAGGCTTCAGGCTCGACTCGCCATGTCCGAGTTGCCTCGGTCTTGCCACTCAGCCGACCGAGGACGCCTGTCATTTTCTGGCCATGGTCAAGTAAAGAGGTTGTGAAAATGGCCTTTTGAAACAGCGAATTGCCATCATTTTCTCCTGCCCCGGCGCACCTTTCTTCGCTCTTCTTCGCTCGTCTGCTTCCCTTGTCTCGCGCAGGGATTCCTCAGCTGGCGAAGGTCCGGCATTTCTCTGCAGCCGAGCATTCTCCAGCATGCGCGACCGGACTGCGACATTCAAAGCGTTGCCGAGGCGGGTGGTTGCTGCACCTGCAGTAGCTACACAGTCCGCCATGACCCCAACTTAATGGCTGTGGTGCAGGAAAGGGCATAAGCTCTTTTCGCCTGAGTCAGCTGTCTCTGATCGCCGCTGGCCAGCATCCCGAGTGCTGCTGGCTTGGTTAATTCGCCACTGCACAACTGCTGCGGCGAGCCGTGTACACGTTCGTGTAGGGGCTGGTGACGGGACTTCCCGTCAGGTTGAGAGATTGAGGGTGGGCAGTTTCTGAAGTGAAGATCATTCCGTTTCTCCCTGCGCATGCCCTGCCCACCCGGAGGACTCAATGTGCTCGTGACTCTCTACAGACAACGTCACGCCTCACTTCATGCTTCTACGTTGTTACCCGTCGGAGGTGCTGTTTCCCGTGCAGGCTCGCTCTGACCAACGACCGTCGCGTTCACCACTACCACCGGCGGCGCACCTCCCACCACCGGCGCACCTGGTGCACCTGACGGACCGAGAGTTCGTTTCGTGAACAAACCACGAAGCGTCTAAGCCCCGGCTGCGATATGACAACTGATGCCCCTATCGTAGAACTACCATTGCTAGGGTTGAAATTACATTTGCACCATCACAGTGGATGTCAATGAGCATTGCACATCCATGATTGCCATCATGGTCAGGATGAGCATCGTGATCATCAAGATCATGATCATGATGGTGCTGATTCTGGGTTGCTTCCCTACACATCGTACCGGCATCCTCGCAGCTAAGTGGCCTTGACCAGCAAGCATCTGTTGCATGGCTGGGTTTCCTGAAGCTGCGACGCCGCTTGAACTGACAGAACAAAGCAAACCCTGCCAGGTTTGTCAGGACGTGCACAAGCCCACGTCGATCGGCTCTGCCTATTGCCTATGGCATCGCTCATTTGGGTGATGCTCGTGTTTCGCCGGTGGCTGCTTGTCTGGCAGCCGCCCTGGACACACGTCTCATCTGTCGAGCCAAGCAGCCGGCAGCCATCTGCTGCATCATCGCCTGGGTCGTCGGATTGCTCAACTGCTGCTGCAGCATTGCCTGGGCCAGGCAAGCGCACAAACACCATGAGACGTCCTCCAGAACCTACAAACCTTCCAGGACTCGGCTCAGGATGCCATCAGGTCGTTGACCTGCCAAGCTGCCTGCATCCTCGGATCACTCATCATCTGCATACCTCCGCGGTCAGAGACTGCCAAGAGCTTACAGACATGCTGGTGCATGGACGTGCTCATTCCGTGTTGTCCCGTTTTCGTCGTCGTAGTAGTAGTAGTAGTAGTAGTAGTAGTAGTTTTTTGTCACTCACATGGCACGCCGATGAGAGCTCCGCTGGGACTAAAGATTAGCAAGTCACGACGAGGGCCGTAGATTTGTAACAAACAAACACCCGAAGAGCAGTAGTAGTAGTAGTAGTAGTAGCAGTAGTAGTAGCAGAAAGCAGAATGCAGTAATTAAGCAGTATGCAGTAAGCAGTAGCAGTCGTAGTAGAAGTCGTCGTTGTCGTCGTAGTCGTGAAGAGTACTAATAGTCGTAGCAGCAACCGTAACCGCCGTAACCACAGCATCATCGGGAATATTGTGTCTGGACCAGAAATGCAACTCAAACGATGTTCCATGCTGCCCAGGTGCTTTGCTGCATGGCCCGCTGCATCTCGGGGCCTTGCATAGCCCGCTGCATAGCTTCCTTCTGCACCAGGTGCTGCAGAAACCCACTTTAGATTATTTACGTAGTATATACGTAAAAAGAGTCTATGGTAACATATAGCCGTTTACAAACGTTTACCTACATATATGCATGACCTACCTGATCCTACGATACCACACATTACATTACCTGGTGGTACATTGCACTACAATGCAGCATTACAATGCGTCACATTGCACTACATCGCGATAAATCACGTTGCACGAACATGTGAGAAAGCTTAGCGGGATTACGGACCGCAGGAGGCAACAGTTATCAGGTGGCAGAATTATGGGGATTCGCCAATTCTTTCACATCACTATGAGGTAGACAACGGCGACAGAGACAGACAGAGACAGAAGGAGACAGACAGAGACAGACAGAGACGCACAGTGACAGACAGAGACAGACAGAGACAGAGACAGAGACTGAGACAGAGACCGAGACAGAGACAGACACGGACAGACAGAGGCAGACAGAGACGGAGACAGGCAGACAGACCGACAGACCGACCGACCGACCGGCGGACGAACGGACGGATACACGCACATGTATGTCTACGTATATTAGCTAATGTTTGAATACACGTGCCTACACAGATACAGATGCAGATCAGAAAGCTGTACCTACACAATGACGTTCACTTGCAGATACATGAATAGGTATACATCTGCATGCAGAGATGCGTGCGTGTGTTTGCAGATGGACGGATGGATGGATGGCTGGATGGATGGATGGATGCATGCATGCATGCATGCATGCATGGATGGATGGATGGATGGATGGATGGATGGATGGATGAACGTTTGCATGGTCATGCAAGAACATGGCCAACACTCTCATTGAAATCCCTCGCCCTAATCCTACTAAGCTTGTGCTCCCAATGCCCAGCAAACCCTTCTTTTCTCGGTTCCCGGGCATTCCGCCGATTCTGCTCCTCTGCCATCTGCGCCTCAACCAACTGCAAAAAAGGCAGCTCCCATACATTGCTATTGCACTCTGCCCGCACAAGGCGATAGATGCCCTGTCTTGCTAGTGACTGCTAGTGGCTTCACAGCAGCTTGAAGTCGAGTACTGACCTAAGGTCTAGATTCATGATTGTTGAGTTGTGAGGGTAGCACTTCAGTGCCGAGACTGCTAGTTTGATCGCGATGTCAATAGGCCGGATGGCTCAAAGCAGAAATCCCGCCCTGCTTAGCTCGGAACTGCACAGCCTGTGAATGCGTATGCCAACAAGGCTCCGATGACACGCAGCCCATACTGCTGGAGATGCTGGAGCCGCTCGGTTGTCTCCCGTACCCGACTTTGAGCCCAAAGGTGAGCTGCCGATGCTTGTCGAATTCCATGGTGGCCCAACCTTCTCTGTCATAAACCTATCAGAATGCCTCATCATCCTTCAAGCGCTTCTCATGGCCTCACAACTTTGCCTCTGCAACAAAATTTGGATAATGAACTTGAAAATGGACAGTCCAGATAGTGTGTCGCATATGGCCAGGGTGCGTGGAGGACTGAGAAAGACGGTCGCTCTGTCAGCTCCCAACGAATGCAGTGATCCACCACCTGCAGCTGAGGAATGAGTTTGGACGGTTTCTGAGTCCGGTTGAAACATGTTCAAAAATGAAAATGGAAGTGAGCTGGATCAATTGGGTGTAGTCTTACCATGTGAAAGCTGCGACTGTATCTGCTATGCTGATCTTTCGGTTCCTGACCTCGTGCAGAAAAACTCGCCCGGCGGAGGCAGAAGAGGCGGCGCTGGTACGTAGCTGCCTTCGGGTTCTGGAAGCAATGGTCTTTCTTCTTCGTCGGAAGGGAGAGCAGGTTTCAGCCCGCACGCCCACTCCAGGCCAAGCCACTCGATTTAGCGAGCAAAAAAAGCATTCCATGCCGTCATGGAGTTTTCTTGCTGGTTGCTTTGGGCATCCTGTCATATCTATTCGAACCTATTCCTGGAAGGCTCAGAGGCTGTCTTGTTCGGGGCCTTCACTTGTGTGAGCATCTTAGCCCACACTGTATGCAAGTCCACAAGCTGCACCGCTGAAGGTCTCAAGCTTCTGCACTTCTCATATGTTTTTCTCCGTGTAGCAGGGTATAAAATTCATGCTTCCACGCCTGCGTCCATGGCCCACAGCGGCCACAATCCTTGGCTCGGCATTCGCTGACGCACGCATTCTTTTGACAAGCAGGGGGATCAGCTCATCGGAAGACATTGCGAGTAGGCGATGGTTTGTCATACGTGCTCCTCGCCCCAAGGCCGAGCACCGGTTCCACCCTTCACACAAAGAACAACAGAAATGGCTCAATCCTGCAGCACGACTCCAAGCCTGCTCGGCCAAGTGGCTGCGCGATGGAGAAGTCTCCGTACGGCACAGCACGGAAGAGCATCTCCCACAGTAGGAGGCCGAACCTGATTGCCCCTTCTTTCACTTTGAAAACGGAGCCGGGAGCCCTCCAAAGACCGAGGAAAATCGCAGAAGTGCGACCCTTGTGACCGAAGGGCGAGTACACGTCCGAAGCCTGTCGGATCTGTTGGCCACGCAGGACCTCCGCACTCCCCCCCGTCCCCAAGCACGCTTGTCATGAATCATTCATTACTCTATAGAATCCGCTTCCTGCCTCTGGGGCCATCCAATTCACTGGACCTGGGCGCGTCCAAACATGCTGAGTGATGAATCCCGACGGATTTCTTGATGGAACAGCAGAGCCAGGTATTCAAGGAATACGGAATACCGGGCAGCCCCACACAGCGAGTACTTCCGCACCACCTCCTCCACACCCAAGGCGCAGCGCTTAGCCTGTGGTCCACGCACCTGCCAAGCAGAGACGCGGTTGCATCGAGGTTAGTGTATCGCTTTCCATTCTGATGATTCTTGGAGACATCATCCCCAGCGGGGCCTGCAATGATCTTTGCCAACCCCAGCGCCACCTGGGCCATCGTGCAAGAAAGAAACTCATCTAATATGTTTTAACAAACAGACGGTCCTGTACAGTGTGAGCCTATTACAGCTTGGGCTTCAGAGAATGGAGGACGCGGGGCTGGTTCGCGCCCGCACTTTTGACAAGCCACCACGAAGTTCCGCAGGTCACCAGCCTCGCGATGCTGTCACCGCCTCGAAGCGTGCTGCGGTGAAACAGTGTGCTCCTGGGGCCTGGTTCTTATGATGAAGAACCAGGGTAACACGACGGGGCACCATTTATGCTGGATAAGGTGATGCAGAGGAAAAAGACGACCCATACGAAACGTCCCCACAGGTTCACAACATACCTCAAAAGGGACAAAGCGGAAGTCCGGTGAGCTTCAGGTGCTTGGGCCTGCATTCATGATCTCCACATTCACAGAGCAAAGGGCACCTTGGGGCTGTAGCCGTGTCGTCTCAAGAGGATGATGTCGGTTCAAGATGTGAAGGTTTGGAGGGGAATGCGTTGCGGTGTCAGAAACGGTTGGTCCTTGGAAGTGCTGCATTTTTCTACGGCAACAGACATAGCCATCTGGGCCCAGTTGGGTGCAATCGGACTCGTCAGCACAGCAGCACGGGAGAGGATTAAGCTCTCCAATAGATTGAGAAAGTGCCAAAGCCTTCCAGTCTCTGCCGGTGTGATCATCTGACCGACTCTCAACGCAGGGCCGGGCTGCCGTGGGATATGCCACGGGAGGTCAGGGCGACCATGCCCTCGCAGATGCCCAAGGCCAGCCGAATCTCGGTCCTCCACAGCAGTAGAAAGCATAAAGACCTTGGATTCAAACCATACGTAAGCCCCATGGGAAGTTGAAGGGTTCAGAGAAGGGTTCAGAATTTGGGGTTTCATTAGGGGCAACCCTTCCACGCCGGTCCGGGCTGGCCTTCAAGGACAGTCAGTCTCACGCTCTCCTGCCGTGCTCCCAGTCCTGAAATCCAAGGCCTGTCTGCTGCCATCTGCCAAGCTTGCGTGGATCAGCTCGAAGAGCCTCGGCGATCTTCGGGAAAAATTGCACAAGCTTTCATCTCCAACTCACGGTTCAAAAAACTCTCATAGAACTTTCCATCGATGTCAGGCCAGGAAGCGGGCCAACTCGAGAAACTGTGGTGCAAGATGACTTGATGTCTGTCAACGAAGCTGCTATAACCTCCTGGACCAGATGCTGTGACAGCAGCAGTGCTTTTCGAGCCCCCATGCAGCTAAAGCGCAATCTGCTGCCCCTGGCGGCTTCGTAGACCATGGTCCTTGGAACAAAGGTGATCGCGTGATTGGAACCGGGCACAAAGGGTGTTGGGTTCGGGGAGTCGGTTCAGAATATGCCTTTCGGACTGGACTGGCTTAACGAACAGATACCAAAAAGCCATGGGGCCGGGCCCCAAAGCCAAACCCAAACATCTTGAGGCCGAGGCAGGCCGGCCGCACCGGGATGCCCCTCGAGCGGGAGCATGGTGACTCCGAGCCTGGGGGTGCCGGGATTTTACGGGAATTCTCATGTCAGTCGGAGCTGGAGGCTTTGCTGTCGCGACTGGTGGTGCAAGAATCACCCTAAAGAGCCCCAAGCCCCTTCTTGCCGAAGCGTTCCTTCACCCCAGCCTCCAATGCCATCAAAGTCGCAGGGGCCGGAGGTTTGGATGTCGGAGAGCTCCAAGGATCTCCAAATCTTGCGCCTCACTACGGCCCCCAGTCTACGAGAAGCTCATCCTAAGAAGCCCTGTGCCCTAAAATATCTTGAGGTAAAGAAAGGGAGCCTTGCAGAACCCAAGGCGAATCAAGCTGCACCGATTATGTCCGTCGCCTCAGGCCTTTCGTGGACGCTGGTTCCAAGGGATCGGTACCAACTGCAATGTTGCAAGATGGATTTGGGCACAAAGGTGCCGGCGGATTGCGAGGTGGGGCTTTGCAGCAACTTCGTGGTGCTAGTGATGAGAAAGCAGACGTCGAAACATACTACGCTTCCCATCGAACTGCTCTCCAGCCTGGGCTCTGACACCTCGCCTCAACCGATTCTTGAATCTCACTCCGTGTCGCATGGCTGTTTATGAGAAAAATGGCCGAGGCGGTTACTGCCTCCAGGTAAAATTGTTATTATTGCTTGTTATTATTGTTATTATTGTCATTACTGTTATTATTGGTTTTATTGCCTATTGCCACTATTAATATGGTTCTAGTATTTTTAGTATGCCCTCTCTTCTTGCCTGCCTTTTTTCCGAAAGCGTGGCAGGGTCTTCAGTGGAGGCGTTTTGGCTGGCAGGATGTGCTGATGTGGATGTGGGCTGCAGCGAAGTCTGTCAGGCTTGCGATACGCCGTCTCTTAGGTGTGTGGTGCCGTGACGATTCGTCCTCGGATTAACGTGTTCGGTCGCACGAAATTTCGCCATGCTAGTGAGTACCATAGGGGGCGGCATTTCGGCCATGGACCTGAAGCCCGCCAGTAGGGGGAAGCATTTCTGCTGAGGGTTGCGGATGGCTGGATGAATGGATGAATGGATGAACGAATGAGATGTTGGGTGTCACCTCGCTGCTCTAAATGCGCTGGGGACACGCGTTCTCTAGGTCCCAAGGTTCCCTAGGTTTTTTGGAGAGGACTGATGCAAGGGGTGTGGCTGAGGGCAACACTTGGGACCCAGAAAGCCATGCTATCGAGTCACCCAGTCTTGCGTCGCGCTGAAGCGGAGGCTCGACCGATGTTGGGCTGCAGCACCTTCGATTCGGGCCGACGGGAATGCAAAAGCTTCTCTTTTGCGGCACCAGCGGGGTTTGCAGTTTGAATGATTTGGAAAGTCCCAGAGATCACAATGTCGAATCTGGCAAACAGTGGAGGACACTGGGTCCGAGGTCGCATCAAGAAGACCTGCAACTCAAATGTCGCCACCTGGAGCGAAGGGTAAATTCAACGGCAGCGAGACGAGCTCCACCGCCAAGCCTTTCCTGAATGGGAAACGAAGACGCGTCTGAGCGTGTTTTCTCTAATTACTGATCTATTGAGGGATCATGTGCGGGCAAGACGCACAACCTGTCCCGATGAGGGATCCAGATCATCCGAATGAATGCAAGTTCTTCCCTGTTGTCGTCCAATTGTCCCGCCGGTAAAGCGCTTGTTTTGCCGCCTTGAGTCCACTCGGCACTGCGCGATGGGAGCCCGGGTGACGTAGACATGGTAAGTTCCTCGGCAAAACATACCGGTGACTGGTCCGCGCGTGTGCTTTCTGCATTATGGGACGAACACAATGAAGCCTTCATTGCACTTTTCTTGTTGGTATGTAACAGCGACAAGACAATCCCGCGGCATCTGGATAGACGAACGATACCAAATGCTGCCAATCGCGAAGACTCGAACAACGGAGAGAGCGCCGAACAGCGCAAGAACACTTCGTCGCAGCAACTCGAAAGGCTGGTGAACACGCTCCGACAAGCATCCGCCAGCGGAATCAAGCGCTTTCTTACCGCTGGAAAAGCGATCTGCAGCTGCTCCCAGGAGCTGAGCGGCGGCATCACATCCTCACCTGGTCTGCTCTAGCGCTTCAGAGCTCTGGCGCTTCACGTCTCTCCGCTTCAAGAATGCTCCTGGAACCGATGCTTTCTCCGCTGCAATCTGCTAGTGCGTTCCGCACTCGCATCTACTCGCCCACTCACTTCGCTGCGAGCATCTGACCAAATGGAGCCTAGGGGCTCGCCCTCTTCAGGGCCCTATGTGCTGACTCCAAGGTCGCCTTCCAAGCGGCCGCATGCCTCGGCTCCCGCTGCTTCGGCTGCTCAAAGCTTCGGGTCTCATGCAAGATGTCCCAAGGTAAGAATACTGCCCTGCGCACGTCAGAACATGGTAGATTTTTGTCCGATGTTTCGCATCCTGCTTGGGAAATGTTGTGGTGCACCAAAAGTAATACCCCAGCTTGCTGGATCACGTACTTCTGATATGTCTCGGCGGAACATTGGTTCCAGAAAATCTACGACTACTGCCGAATTCTCCGCATGTAGTGTGGGTGGCGCATTTCTGAAATACAACAGGGTCCGAATCAAATGCCTGCATGAACAGGCCATTTTCACGATCCTGAACAAGATGAAACGCGCGGAATGAATTTATGAGACGACTGCTGACAAGTTGGATGAGAGGGAGCCGCGAAAGTTAGGCGGAGTCTGTGCAAATGCGAGCAGGCTTGGCTCCGCCTGAAATGCGGCTGAGAGGCTGCGACTTCTCTACATCCACCTCACGGAGAGCACGGTTTCACTGCATCTGGGCAACTGCAAGTCCGACGCGCCTGGCCGCCCTTGACCAGCTCCTCGGCTTCTAGCGTTGAGCAGCTGCTTTCGCTTTACGACCGACATGTGCCCACCCGGCCCACTCTGCCCTTGCAGTTGCTGTGCGAGGGCCTCCAGCTCTTCCAATGCCAGAAGTGCGGCGCCACCGAGAGAAGGTGCTAGCGCCAACTCTGGCGCCTGATGTGCCGGGCCGTTTTGGCTGCAGTTCCGTAACTGCTCACACAGGCCGCTTTCTCTACGACTTGCTTTCGAGGGAGAACCAGCCAACCCGGTATGACGATGCCAATGTTCGCACGAGGCAGAGAACCCGACGCAGCCCACCTCGTCGAGGCCCAACCCGCTCAGCCAAGCCCGCACCTTGCTGACTAAGGCTTCGGGAGTGTGAGTGTTGCAATGTCCCCATGAATTTCTCCCTTCCCACCAGCCCAAGAAACGAATGAAAAGAGCTGATTGTGGGCGCACCTCTGAGGGCTGCCACTCTGAAGGCGTCGCCGCCAGCGGCTGTGGCTCCTCGCCGGCCTGGATCACCGCCACATCCTCAGCGCTTGAAGATTCTTCGGCCGGGGTCAGGATTCGGAGACAAAAAGCGCAGCATTTGAATGCGGCTTGAGACTGCGCGCTTTGGCGCTGCAGTAGAGGAGGTTTCACAAGACAGCGACACAACTTGAAGCGCATCTGAAAAGGATGCTGCTGCAGCAAGTTCTGCCTGCTGTAGCTTGAATCGTCCTTGCATGGATAAAGGCCCAGGTACCAGAAGCCCTGGTTCGGGAAACTCCAACTGCACCCCCTTCACCAGCTTGCCCTCCTGCAAGCGTTTGGCAAGCTCTTCCCAAAGCTCCTGCAGCTCCGGGGTTCGGGGCTCGCATCCGAGGCCTCCCAGCTGCCAAAGAGTGCCGCCATCTCCCGGGCCTGGCAGAGCTGAACCCAGAAGGGGCCTCGGGAGTCTGTCGTGAAGAGCAGAGAGGATCTCCTCCAGGCAGCCGCTGCCGCAGCGCAACCCTTCACGGAACTCGCCCTGCAAGGCGCAGGTCAGGTGCGGCGAACTTCTGGCGTTCGTCAAAATGCGACTCAAGCAATTCCAGGTTGAACCGTGCGGTTACTGCAACAGCTTGCGGCCACTGCTCCCCGAGCGAGGAAGGGAGCCTCGTACACGAGGATACCTTCGTCCGGAGCCCAGTGTGCGAACACGCCCCGTCCGTGCTGGTGGTCGTTGAACCATTGCCCCTGGCATCTCTGGCTTTGCTGTGTTGCAAGGCATTCCTTCCCCGTCCCGAATGTCACCTCGTAGGCGTCACCGTTCTCGAAGAAGAAGGATCCCCATCCCTGCTTCCGATCCTCGAGGAACTCGCCCTCAAAGCCTTGGCTGAGTAGCTTTGCCGGAGCTCCAGACAGCCCCTCTAGGGCTCACTCACAGCCTGTGCTTGTGTGGTAGGAGCTGGACGGCCCATTCCACCGCTGTAGGTGTAAACACCTGACAACAGGACCGGCCCAGCTTCATTTGCTCCCGGCACGACTGTAAAGCAAAATCAAAACCTCCACGCCAGCAAGTTTAAAAGCCACGGCACCGTAGCCATGTCGGACACTCTGCGCAGGAGTCGGTCCAGTTGCCTCCATGCACACGTCCCAATTTGAAGCCGCTTCAGGAAACATCACTTCGAGGACGCTGAAGTTTGAAAGCCCCACACTGTGGGTTGGGCGGGTACCCCTTTGCTCGGTGGGCCTCGCCTCGCCCTCGTAGGTGTCGCCATTGGCGTAGGACACCTTCCAAGGTTTACCGGACCTTGGCCCACCGCTCTCAGATGTGAAAATCCTATTTCCGGACAGCCGGTGGCGCCGGGTCCTGTGCCCAGGATGGTTGGCACCGCCCCGCCTGGAACCTGACCAGTGTTTTGGCAGATTTGGGGTCTTCCGAGCTCTGAGCCCTGCTGTATCGTGCTCTGCCCGCTCCGACAAGTCTCTGGAGTTCCCGATAGTCGATCGTGCATATTATGCGCCGGATCCACCAGAGAGATGGAGAGAAGTCTTCATGCGTTGCATGTTCATAGAAACCTGCAACTGCTTGCTCGATTCTGCATGTGTTGGTGAGTTACTCGCTAGCTGATACTTGGGCAAGTTGGTCAGTGAGTGAGCTACTCCGCTAGCTACTGGTAGCTGGCGAGTTTCGCTACTTATTTACTTACCTCACATACTCACTAACTCACTTACACGCTTACTCACTTACAGGCTTACTCACTTAATCACTTTCTTACTACTTGCTTGTTTGCTTGCCTACTTACTTACATGCTTAATTGTGTGCTTACGTAACGAGTTCGTATGTCTGTCTGCCAGTAACTTAGTCAACTCTCCATCTCTCTGCACATTAGAATTACAACATTCGCGAATAGATGAACTGATGCACATGCCTAAGTAGATACTTGCTCTTGGAAGGATTACAATACAAGCATCCGCGCTTCCTTTTCTGTCGGTTCTCGGCATGGCTATGTACATGTGCACATACACACATGCACACATACATACATACATACATACATATGCATCCATACATTTTTGGCACAGACATACAGACACACAGACATACATACATACACAAAGATATACATATATATATATTTATAGATTTGTGCATATACACATATGTTTAATGAACGGGCTTGCCTTTGTTTAAACACTGCAACCTTTCTACTGTAGCTGAGGACAAGGACATGCAAAACTCGTGCTGGAAACATCTTACCTCAAATGTTTCCAAGTGATAAACTGTTTTTCGAAACGCTGTGGATACGATAGAGTACAGCATGTACGCGTTTGTGCGCGTGCATGTCGAGATGTGGCTGGGCAAATTGTTGGCTCAATCCCACTGAAGCCCGGGACGAAACATATTCATGTCATCGCATGTCCAAACCTCCACACTGCTCCAATAACAAAAAGATCAACGGAAAAACAAGGTAGCTGGCCGACCTGCCGCCCTGCGTTTTGGCACATTCCCAAAACCCAAAAGTACTGGCTCCGAAGGGCTATTTTGGGAGGTTAGCGAAGTTAGCAAAAAAACATGACCATACCTCAAATATGAAAAGAAGAGTGTAAGAGCCGCACACTCTGTTTTCACACTGCGCACGAACCCCAGTTCGGCTGCAGAGCGCACGAGGCAACGTAGCCTTTGCGGCGTTAACATGGTTGACGCATGGATGAACATGGTTGGCACCTGGATGCTCTGTGGGAACGGACGGAGTCTTTGTGAACGTTGACATGGTTGGCACAAGGATGCTCTGTGGGAACGGACAGAGTCTTTGTGTACGTTATCATGGTTGGCACATGGATGCTCTGCGGGAACGGACGGAGTCTTCGTGGACGTTAACTTGGTTGGCTCATGGGTGCCCTGTGGGAACGGACGGAGTCTTTGTGGACGTTAACATCGTTGGCACATGGATGCTCTGTGGGAACGGACGGAGTCTTTGTCGACGTTATCATGGTTGGCACAAGGATGCTCTGTGGGAACGGACGGAGTCTGTGGCCGTTAACATGGTTGGCACATGGATGCGCTGTGGGAACGGACGGAGTCTTTGTGGCGTTAACATGGTTGACACATGGATGCACTGTGGGAACGGACGGAGTCTTTGTGGACGTAAACATGGTTGGCACATGGCTGCTTTGCGGGAACGGACGTGGTCTTGGTGGACGTTATCGGCGAATATCCTGTAAACATGCAGTCAAAACGGCCCTTCCGCGCTTAAGAACAGAAAAACCGCGAGTTTTGGACCCGGAATGAGCAAATCGCAACGCAAGCAAAATCAAAAAAAACAAACAAGAACAAACCACAAAACCGGAGACCAAATGTTCAAAAATCCCGAGGAAAACGCACGCTGTTGACCAAAACCTCGAAACAGCAAGAACGACAACAGGCCCAAAAAGGGCGTCCGGGCTGCGTCTCAGTCAGTTGGCGAAAACAACCGGCAATAATGTTGGTCAACATTAGCAGCAACAATACTATTGCAATACGAATCATGATACAAAAACTCCCAAGCCCAAGCTTCGGGCCTGCCGAGGCCGCGCGCTCTGCGAGGTCCTCAGCTGCCGAAAGCTGATGCATGAAGTGGACTCTGAAGTACCTCCACAACCTCAACGTCTCCGACTTAATTACTCTTGAGCAGGGCCCTATTCTCACTTCACTGGCAATCACTGGAACTTACCTGTTGCCTGCAGCATCCCGTGACCTACGGTGAGTACCACGCCCTAGAACATCAGACTACCCGGAACTCCCCGATCCGCACTCTCAGCGTGCCGTGCGCCGTGCAGTGCGCAGCGCAGCCAAGGATCGAAGCAAGCGCGCTCGAGCTGGAGCATGAAGATTGCTCGTCAGCTGCGCTCATGGCCAACGCCAAGCGAAGCGATGCTTGGAAGAAGGTTTGAAGTCTGCTGGTTGAGATGAGGCCAGAGGCGACGTCTGCTAGAGGTTCAGAAGTTGCCTCGACCGTTGCTGAGAGTTGGTGCCCATCTACCCAGGGTTGCTACATATGCAGTTGGGGTGCATTTCACTGCATGGCGGAACAAACATGGATGCGAGAGCACAGCACCCCCGAATTGCCTGTCAGCATTCAAGCATGCAAGAGCTAAAGATTCTGCAATACATCTCGAAACGACATGCAACAGCTGACATCATGGCATGATGAGTCTTGTGAAACGCACAGCCGCGGTCAGCTCTCATCCATGCTGAGAAGGTCATGAGCCATGTCTTTGACCTCGGCTCAAGCTCGAAAGCATCTTTGCTCCGTCACCGTCCCTCGCTCATGCACGAGACGAGTCCCCTGCACCGTCACAACACGTCCCTGCTGTGCTTGTTGCGTCAAGGTTGTGATTGAGATAACCCATCTAAGCTTTCTGATTACAGGAAGCGAAACCCTCAGCCGACGCGTGAGCCCGCAGCCGTCACCTCCACCGGTCGGCACGACACACCCAGGTGCGCCAAACGCTCCGAACAGCGCACTTCTGTCGCGCCAGGACCTGTGCTTCCACACAGCCGCAGTGGTGGGCTATGCTTGGATGCTTTGCGCAGCTCTCGATGCTGCCGCTGCCGCTCACCTTTGATGCAAGTGGCGCAGGCAGGGTGGCTCTGCCGTGGCAGCCGGCGCAGCTGCTGCACGTACAGGACCTGATGCGCCAGAGTCCCGGATGACCTGCGTTCAAACTGCATGATTATGAAAACCTCCCAAACTGTTTCCAATTCCTCCACAGAAAGGGAGGCGCCTTCGCCACCTCGTCTGGTAGCAGGCGCACCTGTGGCAGTTGCCCATCAATGTAAACTGCAGCTGCTGTAAGACTAGAAGCCTTTGACAAACCCAACACCTGACCTATCACTGACTTGAGGGCGGCATGATCGGAGGTCCTTCTCCCGCCTCGGTCGATACGATGAAACGCTCGCCGGCTGCTTTCCCTGATGCCGCTGCGACGTGCGCTTTGGCCACATCGCGGACATCGACAATCAGGAGGCTGCGCACTTTTTGCTCCTGACCGACAGCTCAGCAAATCAGGTCGGGAAAGTTCGCACATTCTCCATAATCAGTGTTCTGCAAAGAACTGGGGCCCAGTCGCCATGCAGCCAGGCCTGGACCATGCCTGGCCATGGGTCCGGAGTTTAGCGATTGGGTGCCCGCCGATCTGCACGAAGCCGAAGAAGGAGAGTGAAATGACACGCGCAAGGCGTAACAGAACTGGAGAGCTCCCCAGAATCTCTCTAGAGATTTTGGCAAGGATACAACGCATGCAACGTGTGGGTGCCAAATCCTTCGCCACTTTCAGCCGTGACTCCAGAAATCCAAAGACATCCTAGGCCGCAGATCGACACTTTGAGCCGAGCGGCTGGAAGAGAAGCCAAAGGTCCTCTCTTTTCTGGAGGCCACGCGCCTCTCGGGGCCCAGTATGAAGGATGGACACAGAGACCTCAGCGCACTCCAGCGACTCCAGCAAAATAAGTTGGAAAGTCGCCGCTGGCACTTCCATCGGCATTAGATAAGCGCCGGCACAAACACAGGATATGCATGGTTGTATGGTTTCTCTTGCGCGGCCGAAGCGTGACACTCAGGCAAGCACACCATGCTGACGCCAAGCTTCTGAGCCAGCATTCTTGCCTGAGGGGATGGATACTGCACCCCATCTCTGTTAGGACCAGTATTGTTGTTGCGACTATTACTCTGCCAATCATTCCCACTTCGTCTTATTCTGGCTGCTTGTGGTTATCCTTATTCGTTGTTGTCCAGTCTTATGGTGATTGAGAAACTCCGGTTGATACTACACAGGTCGTCTGCTGTTGCGAAATGTTACATTAGCATGATGACTTCTTGTTTGTGTTGTTTAGCTTCTGTTGCGAATGTTAACTGCCATTCCTGGCAAGGCTTAGCAATGCTATGACACAGCGACTGCAGTCTATAGTGTTACTATTGGTATATAGTATATGTGTGTCATCGCAGTAATTAGCATTCGTACCAGCATTCGCAGTAGCATGAGTATTAGTGCTAGTTTCAGCTAGAGCTGCAGGTGGTAGTAGTAGTAGTCGTCGTCGTAGTACGTAGTAGTAGTAGTAGTAGCAGTGGTAGTGGCAGTGGCAGTGGCAGTGGCAGTGGCAGTGGCAGTGGCAGTAGTAGTAGTTGTTGTTGTTGCTGTTGTTAATTGTTAGTAGTTAATAGTTAGTAGATAGTAGTTTAGTAGTTAGTAGTTAGTAGTAGTAGTAGTAGTAGCGGTGGTGGTGGTGGTAGTAGTAGTTGTAGTAGTAATAGTAGTAGTAGTAGTAGTAGTAGTAGTAGAAATAGTACTGGTACTAATAGTAGTAGTAGTTGTTGTTGTTGTTGTTGTTGTGATTATTTCCCTCTCGCATTGCTTGCAAGTCGATGCCTGCTCGCGAGGTCTGTCATCAGGTGTTTGCTGCGACTACAGCCCATCATTCCTTCTGGATGATTTCTTTGGCCCAATTCGTGGGCTTTCTGCTTCTCCCTCATGTGTTTACAGGAGGTGTTTGCAGTACTCATAGTAGTGATAGTAGTAGTGGTAGTAGTAGTTTTTGTCACCCGTAGTAGTAGTAGTAGTAGTAGTGGAGGCAAAGTAGTGGTAGTGGTAGTGGTAGTACTAGTAGTAGTGTCGTAGTAGTAGTAGTAGTGGTAGTAGTAAGGTCGTCGTCGTCGTAGTGTTGATGATAGTAGTACTGGTGGCAGTAGCAGTAGTAGTAGTAGTAGCAGCAGCAGCAGCAGCAATAGTAGTAGCAGCAGCAGTAGCAGTAGCAGTGGTGTGGCGGCGGTGGTGGTGGTGATACGTGACCTTTTTCTCAGCAGCGTCCCCCATCCGAAACAATCGGTTTGTTATCGTTTTTGACGCTACCATGACCTTCGATTTTCACACCCCAGGACAGCTTATGTCCGTCGACATAGCGCCAGCTGCTGAATGTGCCGTTATCGTTTTGTTTTCTTCTTATCATTTTCCGAAAGAAAACGATCCAGAAACCGAACAGTGACATGCCAAGACCAAACCAGAAGGCGTGGGGCTACTGCGCGGCTAACAATCCCAAATCTTGCTGGGGTTTGTGCGCTTGGGGGCGTGGCCGAGCCCATGATGACGCTTGCAAATGCATTGCACGTGCAGTCCCATCGTGACTACTAGGACGAGCTGGAACAGCATGAGCTTCCAGGTCGTAATTCCGGGCGACCTCTGCAAACAATCCTCAGAATCGTCTAGTTCTATGAAACACGGGAAACAGCCACCTCACTTCACCTCTAATGCTAAAGCCCTTACCAGAAGAACAATACCAACATCCTGACATTACAACCCTCAGATTAACAACCGAAGGCCGTCTAACCCTCAAAGCTTTATTGTTGGTACTTGTGGGCCCTTGTCCTCGGGCTCCCGCTCGACGCTCGGACTCCATCTTGCCTGCTCGGAAATGCAGACAGTTGGGGCCTCCGCTACACTTCGAGAAGAAGGTTTGGGACAAAACTTTCTGCATTGACCGCTCTCATAAACCACGAAATACCTCACACATCTTCAGCGGGAACCTCGTACTGGATGCTGAAGCAACACAAACCACCCTCCAGCTAAAATTCGTGTCCAAGAGGCTGTACTGGTAAGCCTCTCCCCATCCTCGCTGAGGTTGAGAGATGCTGTTGTAGTCCTTGGTCAAACGGACGGGGGCCTCTCCCTGGCGGCACTAGTCGAGCCTCAGCCGGCAAGCAAAACTCCGGCGAAATCTTGGAACACCCCACGACACTACGACCTCTCTCTCTCTCTCTCACTATCTGTCTACCTGTCTATCGTCTGTCTATCTGCCTGTCTATCTATCTGTCGATCTGTCTGTCGATCTGCCTATCCGTCTAAAGGTCTGTCTCACTATCTATGTGGCCATGTTTCGATGTGTCTCTCTGTGTCTGTCTGTGTCTGTCTATGCGTGTATCTATCTATGTATATGCGTAGTTCTTGGTAGTTCTCTAAAGCAGGGTCCCTTGTTAGGTCCCAAATCTTAATTTAGAGAACAACCCACGTACATAACAAGTCACCTCGTGGTCGTAGCAATCGCAGCCGCTCCGCAGCGGCTGCCCGGCACCACGCACTGCAGCCTGGGCTTCCGCTTGAAAAGTCTCACGGAGGCCCTTCACTCAAGGGTTTCAAAGCTTTTTGGCCTGGGGTTAGAACAGTGAAACATGCAAGAGAGGAAGGGGGTGCTTGCATGTCATGCGTCGGGTGTTTGTGAGTCGTTCTTGGGTTCCGTTGTATGCCTTCGTCTGATGTCTGCTTCTTCTGATGGCCCGGATGTTCGTGCTACAATGGCTTCTGTATGATCAACTCACAGCTTGAGCTGAAGGAGAACGCTGGAAAACATTGGGATGTATGTGCAAAAACCAGGCAACTTTTGCAAGCTCAGGGGACCATGGAGGAAGTAAAAACCAGGAGGGGCGGCGGCGACAGCTCAGCGAGGCCACGTACCACTGCCTCTGCCAGCACGGGAATTGGGAATTAGCAGGGACGCTACTCCACAAAGTAGCTAAGCAAATATGCCCGCACTACGCCCAAAATGACGCCCAAAATGAGGTCGAAGAAGCCCCAACTTTGGCACTGCCCGTTTTGTCCCTAGGCCTTGGGATGAAGCTGGATCTTGGGCCCACGCCACTTAAAACAGCCTGAGCCTCTGTTGCTTTCTTCCCGACGGGTTCAGCAAAATCCATCTTGTGTGGCACTGCCTATCGGCCAAGCACGCTTATCTTGGCACAAAAACGAATGAGTCTCTCCAAGAGGGACCCGCATTGCAATCTCCATGCATCTGTTGCGGAGTCTACTTCAGCCTAACGCTTCCCTCTGCGTAGCGACTGATCGGTTCTCACACACTTGAAGCGCGCAGGCGGAGGGGTTCGGAGACAGTGTGAAGAAGACTCCCACAGAATCTGTAGATCCGAGCTCGGATCATCAAGGACACAAGGTCAAAAGTCACCTCTCTTCGCAAGTCAGGCCTTTACACTGCGGACTTTGTCCGGCGGACCGCTGGGACATGCGAGAAGTTCCGGACTGACCTCTGCACTGTAGCTGAAAACGTCAGCCTGGGCGACGACTTGAAACGAGAACTGACACTACTCATGTTACTACGAAAACGACTAGTACGACTGCAACTACGTACCTGCGACTACTAATATTACTACGACTCCACCTACAAGGAAGACTACGACCCCTCAACGACTACTTTACACTACTACTCCTACTACTCCTACCCACTACTAACTACCACCACCACACCACCACTTCTACTACTACCACCACCACCACCACCACGACAACGACTACTGCCGCTGCTACTGCTGCTGATACTGCCGCTTCTTCTACTACTTCTGCTACTACTGCTACTACTGCTACTACTGCTACTACTGCTACTACTGCTACTACTGCTACTACTACTACTACTACTACTCCTACTACTACTCCTACTACTGCTACTACTGCTACTACGACGACGACTATACTGATTCTACTTCCGATGACGAAAACACGGCGTCGATGGCTCTGAAAATTGCCGAAGATGGCGCCGAAGAACATGAACCACGACCATGATACCAAAAAAGCAATGATAAAACTATACATTGCAACTGTAAGACAAGAGCAGTGGTAGTAACAGCAGCAACATTCAGAATCATTGACATCGATGTTTCATAGTGTAACTTACATCTGTACAGGAGATGATACCAAGAACCATTTTAAGAGCACTCGTCCTAGCAATCGAACTAAATGATTGGCTCAACATCGGCCCCAGGTCTGGGTTCAGTCATGCACGAAAGTCTCTCGCTTCTATGCTTCTATGCTTGCTTCCCTGCAAGAAAGGGAGAGGTCGCGAAAAGTCAGATTCAGCACCGGCTATGAAATGAAGCGCGGGACCTTCATCTGGTATGCATCGCCAAGGTCCTGGCCGCCTGCCTCCAGGATGGCACGGCCTGTCAGAATCATCACCTTGTCAATGATTTCGGAGTTGGTGTACACAGGGTCTAATGGCGGGCGACGCTGGTTGACGTACTTGTTGTTGAAAGGCTCGGCCCAATCATTGCCCGCGATTTGATGCGTGAGGTCCTTTGGTATAGCACTGCCTCCATGCATAACTCCGAGCAGGCCTGCCAGCGTGGCTGCCTGGTTGTCGCAGTCGAAGCCTGCGGCAATGGAGATGCCAACTGTTTTCTTGAAGTCGCCCTCGCCGTACAGAAAGGCCTGCAGACACCCGATGTGACAGATTTCCTTATGAGAATTTACCCGAATTGTAACAAGCAACGACACGGAGAGAGACGAGAAAGGGAAAGCACTCTTGATCAGCTTCTGACCCTGCAGTGCCAGCATGAAGGCTGGGTGCAATGTCGGATCTTGTATGGTGTGGTTTGGGCTCCTGGGCTGCTGCAGTTCTCTTGAAAGCTCTTTCCTGCTCATCGTTTCACCTCGCGGTGGGCACTTGTTTCAGTCTGGAGTGTGACACTGGGCGGCCATGAGGCCCTGATCGCAAAATGCTCAGCCACCCGCGCACATGCAGTCTAGAATGGGCACAGTGACAGATGACTGAATATGTGCGATCTAACATGTAAGAACTCAATGCATGCCCAACACATCAACTCCGAAGCGCCAAGAGATGAGGACAAACGAGTTAGCGCCACTTGCGACATCGGTAAAATGCTGAGTTCAACTGGGCCACCATGGCTCCAAGAGCACCGTTGATGATAGCAGAGACAGCACAGTTCCAGGGAATCTGACCGCAGCTGTCATCCGGGTAGCGACCGTACTTCAGCTTGATCAGGCGCCAGACCGCTCTCCAGTCATCCGGCTTGTTCCTGTGCCATCTTCGGACATCTCGCAATGCATGTCTGAATGGACTCCCCCTGGGTACCTCAGTGGAGGACGCAGGACATGTTGAAACACTTCGGCGCTGAATAACGAATAAAAGGTGGAGCACCTGCATTCCGCGCCACGTCTATGCAAGCAAAACTGAACGGCTGGCCAGTCACATGGTGCAGGCCGACGTGATAGAGTTTCTTTACATCCGTGGTGAAGAAGGCTGCACTATACATGGCCGCATAAAACCTGAGGGCGACAGAGGTCTGCAGCAAGCAAACATCTGACTACCTGGCCTTGTTGGATGTGTGCCCCAGCCATCGCTGGTGATTTTTGCACCCCATGTGGCTCGCTCAACAGCCTGGCAAACCAGTGTTGTGTGCAGCACATCTTTTACAGCTTTGCTGACAGGCCTACATGTGATGGTAGTTAACTAACGCGGGCTCATTTCACGGTCACATCATGCAGTGACAGCTAGACAACTCAACGCTAAGAAAACGTCGCAGCGAAGCCCCCCCACCTTGTTAATCATGCCCGGATAAACGACGCTCCAAAGTTCGTTCACAAGCCTTGGCAGAATCGGAGGGTGTTCTTCGCTCTGCTTGGGATGGCAGAAGCCAATGCTGCTGTATTTTTGCTCCTGTTGCGCCACTAAGACATGAAACCGGCAAGCAGCGGGAAGGCAAAAAAACAACACGAAGCCAATGGCCTTCAACTCACTTTCCGGGCCGGTGGACGATGCTGGTAGAACCAAACACAACAGCTGCAAACCGCGCAAGCAGGCACTGTATATACAACAACATGCACCTATGCAGAATCATGTTCTGCCAACTGCATGAGCTGAACCGTACGAAACAGATGCCAGTAATCCTTACCAGGACCAGGCTCTGCGGGTCAATGGTCCACCAGTACTCATTGTTCTCCTTTGAGCCCGTCGCAGGAGGCAGCATGCCTTCAAGCTGGGCCATCCGTCCCTCGACGGTTTGTGCTTCCCGGATCAAGGAAATTCCCCTAGCCTAGGGAACCAGGTCTGCAGTGGCCCAGCTCTCAACCCACTGTGAGCCTGCATCCATGTTTTCGCGAGCCACACGATTAGCAAACCATAGTGCATCGGATCCGTTCACGGTGATGTGGACGTACCTCAATGCTCATGAACGCAGCCGTGCACTGGAACGGCGCACTCAATGATGGTGGCTGTGATCGTCGTGTTCATGATTGTGGAGTGAGCTCGAGACGTTGTGGAAACTTCTGCCAGGGAGCTTCTGCCAGTAAGCGGTGATTTCCGGATAGGTCAAGTCAAGACCATGCTCCATCAAAGCAAAGATCGTCACAAACTCGATGTCTGTGTCCTGCTGATGCTGGTAATGGCTGAATCAGCAAAGAGGACTTACCGAAAACGCCATGCGATGCTCCCCTCTGTCGACCGAGGCACATCGTCCGTGTACGCACCCTGAAGATCGTCCAAAGTTTGAGGAATGCATCCTCGGCCGTCATTCTCGCAGGGCCCATTGACCGAGAGGTTGGCAGCCTTCGCTGACTCATAATCCTTGGATCGGCACGCCACTGACTTCTGACAAGAATCAAACGATGCTGAGGTACTGCCCAGGTTTTGGGATCAGCTGGGGTTGCTCCACCACGTCTGAGACATATCCCATCCCACACATGCTTCGAAACGTACCGAGGCTCCCAGTACGTGTGGGGCTCAATGGGCATAGGGTCCTCCCAATACCTCGGCAGATTGATGTTTTGGCATGACTTTGCATCTGTTGCCAGCAGGTACAGCTACGAAGTTCCACCTCTACACGAGCTTTCGAGGAACCACAGAGAGATGCACATTGTCCTAAGATGCCTTCCTTGTAGAGCTTTAGACTGCATCAGAGCTTTGCAGCATCACCTGCCACAGTCTGCCCAGGACTGCGACGCAGCTGGTGCAGTCCAGAAGGCGTAAACTCGAAAGGAAGGCCCATGAAGTTCCCAACCAACTGACCAATCCAGTATCCTCAGCTTGTACCACACCGGAAGGGTGGGGTTGCAGCCCACTCCATACACTCCTCTGGAACGTGAGTCACCGACCCCAAACCTTGCTCAGCCCGGCGTCCGTCAAGCTTGTCCCGCAGCGCTGCCTGCACTCTCTCGCAGCCCTCTCAGCCCCATAACTATGCCAACAGAAGCACTTTTTCGAAGCGCGGTGAGCCGAAGCACAAATCTGGACGAAACCCACGAAGTGCAAAGCTGCGCAAGAGACCATCAAGGGAACACGAAGTTCGGATCTACAGCGGGCGACTGCATGACCTCGCACCACGACTCGAAAACAGACCACCAGATCTAGAGCTGGTCTTCTGAGGCAGCCCAAACCCAGCAACCCGGAATCCTCAAATTCTCAGATTTCAGCAGCCACATACTGGTGGATGGCTTCTGGGTGTAAGGTTGTCCCAGCATGCCGGGGTCAATCTGCTCAAAAACCGCAAGCTGCAAATGAAGTCTTGCGGGGCCCTTTCAACGCCTTGGTGAGAGTCCGCTCCACCAGCTCATGGGGGCGCGCAGACACTTTGTCGGCAGGCCGTTGGGGCGGTGGCATGTCGGCCTAGGCAAAGGCACGCACAGGGTTGAATGCATTTGCCTCTATGCTCTCCAAGCTTCAAAGCGGGCGTAAAGACTTTCGCTCTCTGGCTCCAACTTGGCCAGAATCCCCCCCAGACACGACAAGACCTGTCGCTCCGCCCGTGAATTGAGGACTGAGGTGCTTTGGCGACAGCCGCTGCCAACGCAGCCCAGAGCCAGCACGGAACCATCCTTTCCCTCTGCTTGTCAGCTACGAAGCCGGGGGCCAGCCGATCTATCGAGCCTAATGGCTACGAAATTTCGAAGTCCTCAAAATTGGGCTTAGCCAAGTCAGTCCTGAAAGACAAAAGGCTCGTGTCGCTGGAGTTCGCGACGCGCGCAATTGGCGGCTAAAGTGCAATGTCTCATCAGCGGATCACACCCCAGCCTCTGCCATCGCTATGTTAGGCTCAACTAGTTCCTGCGCACCAGCGCACGGTTCAGGACTGAAGGTCTCGACAACTTCCAGGGCTCACGACGAGGGCCTGCAATCTGTGCTCGTCTGCTTGGTGGTGCCTGTTTGGCCCCGAGGCCTTTGTTGAATGCTCCCTCTGTCTATAGGAAAATGCTTGTTTGAGGCTCCTTGGCTGGATCAGGGACGCGACGGAAGATGCCGGCCAGGTGGAACACCACACTCGGCCTGAGATGCAAACCTATCTAACGCTGCCTTGTGCTAGCATCTGTTCAAACAAGTTCAAACACGGCCACGTCGCATGTAAGAAGGCTGCGTATTCACTTGCCTGATTTCTCGCACTATACGGCCGAACCCAAAGTGGCACCGCCCACGTCCCCCGCCATCTCGCCTGCCATCCTGTAGCAGCGACACGAAGGCGGCCTCATCGAGCAGATCGAGCCTCGCACGGGAAGGCCGGGACGGAGACAAGATGCCACTGCACTCATTCTCTGGTGCATGGCATGGTGTCAGACACAGCATGCAGACTGTGCAGAATGCCTGCTTACTCATTCTTCGCCGGGCTGCTCCACCGTCCGGAATTGTGGTGAGATAGAGGCGGCCAACTCCTGGTCAAACCCGGAACCGGAACCATTGGGAGAGCGAGCTCCACAGCTTTGGGGGCCTTGTCCTCAACACAACTGCCCAAGAACGGCCCCCTGGTGCTATGCCCATGCCGTCTCATCGGAGCACCCAGGGAAAGGGTCCAAGCGCGGCTCCTTAAGGACCTCCGCACGCTCCGAGGAGGCCTCTGCTCGTTCAAGAAAGGACGGATACTACTACACTATACCATACTACAGCACAGTACAGTACAGCATAGTATAGTGTGGTGGTGTAATATAGTCTACTGTAGTATGTCATGGTCTCCTGCGATCATCGAACAGAGCCGTCACCAAGCTTTACGGAATGCCGATGCCCAGGCGTCGTGGACCAAAGCCGTTACGTGCCAGCCGGCCTCGTGCTGCGCTTGCAAGGACATGTCGAAGCACTCAAGATCACTCAAGAAAAAGATCCGTCTCGGTTTCTAGCACATCACGGAAACTGTTATGCAGGAGCGGGTAGTCCTGCGACAGCAGTACGGAACATCAGGAACCTCCGAACCAGAAAGGTGCACCACCCCCGACAGAACGGAATCGACGAAGCTCCAAGTTCGAATACATGGCTTGCTCTAGCCAATAGACCCCAGCATCTGTCGTTCATTCGGGCTGTCCAGGTGAACCACCTGATCACAGTTCCTTGTGAAGAACGACGGACCGAAGGACCAGCTAGAAGCATAAGAGAACTGGCGACAGGTGTACCCTCTCACAACACGACACAGCCAGACAGCCAGATGAGGTCTCTCTGCTCGCAGTCGGATACAGAAGCATGCAAGCTGAACCATACAAGCTAAGTTCAAACCCGTCAAACTCCAAGTAAAACTCAATACAACA
Organism: Symbiodinium sp. clade A Y106; assembly: GCA_003297005.1. Taxonomy (NCBI): domain Eukaryota; class Dinophyceae; order Suessiales; family Symbiodiniaceae; genus Symbiodinium; species Symbiodinium sp. clade A. Next base: position 89,191 of record BGNK01001747.1, on the reverse strand, counting down.
GCAAAGGGACTCGGCCTCGAGAAGCTGGCAGCAGAGCTCACGGCCGAGGAAGCCTGCGGCGCCTGGCTCGAAGCTCGAGCCCGGGGTCGACAGAAGCTGTTCGTGCTGAAGGAAACTGTGTTGAATGGTCTGCAAGCTTTATGCTGCACCCTCCGACTTCGGAACTGGTTCCATGGATTCGTCACAGAATCGCACTAGACCCGCACCGAAACTTCATCGTACGCAATCAAGTTCAAACTCAAACTAGCAATGCGACAGTGCGAGTTGTCAGCTGCAGCCCTACCGCGCGCTGCTTGGTCGGAGAGCATCTGTGCCCCCCGTCCGATCAGGCGAAGCCTAGGCTTGGCAGCCAATCTGCCGGCAGGCCTGTGACGAGGGCCCGCTGCTGCCTGCAAGGTTTATGCACGCGGAAACCGTACGCATCTGACAGCGGAAATCCAGCCAAGATGCGGTGGCACTGCAAAGTTCTCGAGGGCTCCTCGTGCGAAGAACCTAGGCATCGCTGTCGTAAGCGTCCTGCATGCCCTTTTGGGAGCTCAGCCGAGCAGCAGCGCCACCACCAAAGCCAGGGTCAAGCCCCTGGACCGTGCCATTGCAAGGAAGGCACAAGGGAATCCCACTGCTCACAATCCGATCTTCTGCATAACCAGGGGGGTTGGGGGCAGAAACAAGAGAGAACTACGGCAGCATTCGTTTCTCAACATACCAAGTGTGACACTATGTTGCGTAGATATAGATGTCTACTATTTCTTGTTTTTCAATCGCACAGCTCTGCACAACTAGACCCTAAGTCGAACCGAAGACACCCACGAAGTGCATGCGGTCTGAGCTTGGGCATGAGGTCGGCATACAAGTTGCATCGAGCATCGACATGACAGAAATGCTAAGCCCATGACAGAAACCCGACATGCCCTAGACCCTAGACCACATCGTAAGCATGTCGGCAAAGATTGAAACTGGCAACTCTCGGAAGATTGAAGGCCTCGCCCATCTCTTTAGGCATGCCCCAAAAGCCGGTCACCAAGCGACCCGGACCCCGGCCCCGGCCCTGAAAGGCTCCTGGAGCTCCCAGCGGCCACTCTGGGCACCGCGGGCAACCGCCGAGCCGTGGCTGAAGGAGCCGTCCTGCGGACTTTCAACAGACGAAAAAAGATAAGGATCAAAAGCCAACAGCTCACATCAGCTCTCTTGGAAGACTGGGCTCGAGGTTTAAGCATTCGTGGGCCTGGCATGCTCCCATCGGTCCCGATTCAGGACTTCCCGGACTCTCAAAGAATCACGATCTTGCATGTACCGGCTCGGGTTTATCCGAAACAATCTTAGGAGCGCTAGTTCGCTGTGGCAAGCAGAGCCTTTTTCTGAGCAACGCACGACGCGCGTGCTGACATTTCGGCTATGACTATGTAAAGCTGTTTTGGGACAGGTCAATTCCATCGCTGGAGACACGACAAAGTCCACAGCGTAGCGCCTTCACATATATAGAAACATGAGAAAGGCCGAGCATTATCAAAGAGAGAGCTGTGCGCAGGAAGCACCAGTACCCAGCGTTGAGAGCCATCAAGTCCTGCTGGTTCCTGTATTCCATGTCCAGCATGCCACCATGCGGTTGCAGCCTCATGCGGTTGTAGCCTCAGGCCAGTGGATTAGCTGGAGGCACAGGGTCCGCTCTGGGGATGCTGCTCTCAGCGACACGTTGGTGGCATCTGCTGCCGTGCTGGCTTGGGCTTCCGCGAAGAAACGCAGCATGGCATTTCTTGCAGCAAAAACCACCGAAATCGCTGATGGTGACAAAGTACTGACATCCCGAGTGGGCGCATCTATACCTGAAGCTCTGCGATGGAGGCGGTTGCGAACAAGGCGGGCTAGCGTGAGGACCACTCGGTGCTGGGCGTTGCCACGGCTGCCACGACTGCTGGTTCTTGGCCGCCTCGTACGCGTTGCACACGGCATCGTAGGCGCATCGAGCCTGCGCCGCCAAAGCTGCATCCTGCGCAAGGGTGCTGGCTTTGTCGGGGTGCAACAAAAGCACCAAAGCTCGCTTTCTCTGATCCAGCTCTTTCATTGTGTAGCCCATGTTCAACTCGAGCAACTGCATGAAGTTCGAGGCATCGGTTTTTGAGATCCTTGCCACCTCCTCTATCAACCTCTGCCTGCGGTCGTCTTCCTTTGCTCTCTGAGCCTCCTGCTTGCTTTGGCTTGCTGGGAAGGCCTCTTGCTTCTGCGGAGAGTCAGGAGGGTCCGGCTGGTTCTGTGGAGGATCAGCAGGTTCCAGCTGTTGCCGCGGGATCCGTGGAGATGGCGCACCGCCGCCGCCAAGCGTCTCGAATTTCAGGTTTTTCAGAAAGTCGGGTGTTGGCGGACGTGGAGCTCCCGGTCCCAGCGAGCTGTCAAGCGGTGGCACCGCCTTGGGCGTCCACTCCAACTTGATCGGCTCAACCTCGCCGACGTCCACGACCTCCGCCTGACTTCTTCTCTCTCTCGCCATGGCAAACGAGGCCCACCGAAAGTCGAAACTGGATGTGTTTCGCGTAGATACCCTGCAGTCCTACAGCATGGGTGATGATGAGGCTGAGTCTAAATGCAGACTTGCTCAACGGTCTTCGGCACTACTCTTCGGCCTCCACGGCTTCAGGTCTGGAGAGAGCCGCGTTGCGGAGCCGTTCTTTTGTGCTTACACTTAGGCCTAGGTTCTGAAGTCGCTCAGACGTAACATTTCCAGCTGTACAGCGAGCTGCCAGGCTGCCCGAAGTGCCTCAAAAAAGAGTAAGTGGTCGCAGAAGTTGCGGTGAACCTGACCGGCGGGCTGGCTGCAACTGGGCCGTAGCTGCAGCTGCCCCCTGCTTCTACCAGCGACCACGAACGTGGTTTCATCTTTTGAGGCTGGCGGACCCAGCGGCACCCAGATCACCTGGATCTGGCTGCTGACGAGATGCAAGAAAGTAGATGGAAGACGGTGACGGCGTGGACTCCTGACGCATCGCAAGGCCAACACAGACTGAACTGCACAGGCCCCAGTTACTTCCGAGCCTGCGCTTCCATTCCAGATGACGCAGAGGCTGCTGTGCGAGTCCTGAAAATTCTGCAAGGGCATCTGCCCGGATCTGCCCAATCAAAGCATGCATCCCGTCTCGTTCTCCCGTCTGCCTCGCGGGCACACCACGTGTCAGCCGGCAGCTTCGGGACATCTGGCCCTCAGAAACAGAGGAACTTCAAGAAACTGGTGGCGCAAGCACAGATGCTACAGTAGATTCTGCTAGATGAAGCGGCTTGCCGAGGGCCCGGCCGCACACCATGCCGACAGAGATAAGCCTGCATGGGGGTACGGAAGCACGGACAGTCCACCGTCTCAAAGAGAGCAGCCAGGGCGCGGAGCATGGAGCGGGCATCTGGTGGGGAATTCTGCCGAACTCGAAGAGAGCCTGCGAAGCTGAAGGGCAAAGCCTTCCTCTCAGCTCTTGTTGGGCACCTCGCCTATTGGTTTAGTGAGAGATCTGGGTGAAATTGAATGCACGACACATAAGAAACCTTCTTGCCTTCAAGCGAAATCAGGTGGCTCGGCTACTACTGCCGGCGGAGCACCATCCGAGAAATCAGAAACAACTCCCTAGAGGAATGATTCCATGATCATCTTCAAGCCCCTTTTGCTTGCAACCCCTCTGAAGCCGGTGGGATGATATTTCTTCAGCAATATGAGGCCATATTAAAATCACAGTACTTTAACGATGTTATCTCGCGGGGGTTCATGGCGAATCCGAACCTGGGCCGTAGGCCGGTGCCACCGTGAGGCTGGAGGGGGCGAGCATCGCTTCGAGCCGAGAAAAGAGCGGTTTGAAGACAGTGGAGATGATGATCACCATACTACCAGTCTCCCTGGTCAATTATAACTTATAACCATACTCTCATACTCATGTATGGATTCGATCTTCGCACAACCGCCGCACAAGAATCCCACGTGCCCGCGTGCATCAAATTTTCTTACTGGTAGGCAGAACCTGTGCCAAACAGACAAGCAGCAAAGCAGCAGCACATGCAACTGAAGAACAGCAATAGCAGTAACGTGCATGTAGCTACAGTAAAACACAACTTGATGATACGTAGCACGGATGCCTCAACGAACACGCCAGTGCGTCAAACCTAGCAACGTTTAACAGTACGAATGGCCTTCTCTGGCTCGGGATCAGATCCCCACCTGGCGCAGGCTCGCCAAGAGACGCCCCGAAAGCTGCTTTCGCACCCATGTCTACTCTACACCCAGAAAGGGCGTTTAGATTCATGCTTGACAATCGACAGCTTCATGCCGAAAGCTTCTGGTGAACAAAACTCCACCTGTTGGCGGGAGCGGAGGCTCTTTGTCCAAGCTGATCTTGACCTTGGGTGGCGCGGATATGCGCGGATGTGTCTGCTTTGACTTGGGGGTCTAGATCTTGGCACATGTGGATGCTCCAAAACCGCAGCGAGTTCCATTCCATCCCAAGCCCGCAAACGATGTCCTGCAGCTTCTTTCGAGAATACCAGCCACGGCAGCCTAATACAGCTCTTCCACAGACCTGAAGCTAGGGCCCACGAGCCCTCCATGGCGACCTCCGCATCCAGCATGGCTGAGGGTTCTGATTTCTCATGCACTCAGACAAGCATGCAGCATACTTGAGAAGGTTTTGCAAAAGCATACAAAGTGGTCTAGTCTTGCATGCTACAGTCGATGCAGCTGCAGACGAACCTCATACTGTATGCTGAAACGGGCAGAAACCACTCAGACCACTGGGACCCCGTCGCAGAAAACCGGGTCCCCTCGAGCAAGGCACGTGAGGATCTGGCCCTGGCAACATCATGAGCCGCGACGGCTGAACCATCTTCCTATTCCTGGGGACCAAAAGCCGGCTGGTTGAGGCCTCAAGTGAAGGCTGGCTCCGGACAGCGACCCACCTGTACACCACCATCCACCTTGCGCGGAGTCGGATGTCAAGGCGACGCTTGAATCGCTGGTGAGGCTTTTGCCCGAGCCACTTCGTCTTGAAGCTACGCAACCGAGGCCCGCCCCCCCCCCCCCCCCCCCGCGGTGGCCAGGGCGCGGGGGGGCAAGACAGCCAAAAAAACGCACACAAACAACCGCAAACAAACACCCGTNGGCGCGGGGTCAAGGCGACGCTTGGATCCCTGGTGGGGCTTTTGCCCCGGCCCCTTCGTCTTGAAGCTACCCAACCGAGGCCCGCCCCCCCCCCCCAGCTGCAGTGTTGGCAAGGGCAAGGGATGCTGAAACTGCCAAATCAACTGAAGCACACCAGGACAAGAGTACCCCTGAGCTCAGGGCCAAGACATCAGAGCGCCACTCTGATGTGCACCATTTTGTCCTGAAAGCCCGCTAACAGCAACAATTTAAATTACTGCAAGCTTTTGGGTGGACGATGCCGGTGTGGCTGCCTGCTCTGCCTGGTTTAGAGTCACTGAGTAGACACCCGAAAACTGCTAAGCCACCTGGACCAGGGAACAAAGGCCCCAGCTCGTGTCAGCCTTTGATGCAAGATGACGCCACCTCTGGACCAGGTGTTCCTGGAGGTTCGGAACACTGTTCACTGCTGTAGGGCTTTGAGCGTGGGACGTGGAGCTACTAAGGTGCACTACTCGCAAGGAAGTTCTCAGCTGCGAGCATCGAGCTCCAGGTTGAACCTCACAGGACTGACCCGGGCAAAACCTTGAACTACTTCCTTGTTCTGGACACACTCCACTCGCGATCTTACTTCCCTAACTTTGCTTGAGATTGCGAGTCCTGTGCAGTGCCTTCAGAACCACCTTCGCCTTGTAGAACTACACGATGTCGTCTTGCAGAACTAGCACTTGCCCCAACTTTGCGGCAATGACTCTGCACGTCCTTATCCCACTTCCACGGGAACATGGATGCATGGATACTGAGGGTTTTCGGCCATCGACTATGCAAACACCTACTCCAGCATTAATCCTTGGATTCTCACTGTGCCCCAGGTTACTTTCGCGGAGTAAGTTCTTGCAGAGCTCACGAAACGGCAGACGTATGTGACCTTCCATATGCCGCCCTACATATCAATGATGTTTCGTTTATGGACGTTTTCTTGCATCTTCTTGTGTAAGGTTTGACGTGCTAAGAAAGGAGGTCAGAGAGAAAGAGAGATAGATGTACAGAAAGGGAGAGAGGTAGATAGATAGATAAACAGACAGATAGACAGATGGTCGGTATAAATAGCTATACTGCTAGATAGATGGAAAGATGGATGGATAGATAGATAGATAGACAGATGGTCGGTAGATAGCTTCAAACAGAATGATAGATACTGCTGGATAGAAGGCTGATAGATAGAACGTAGATAGACAGATAAACAGATAAATAGACAGATATGCAGATAGGACAGATAGATAGATAGATAGATAGCTATACATGCTGACTCTGTTTGTTGTTTTTTGCTGCACGGCTGTTTGTTGTCAATTTAGAACGTAAATGTCTGTTTGCTTCATGCTTACTCAGCTTGTGCGTGTTCGCGTTATGCTTAACCCTTGGAGGAGGTGCCAGCTTTGCCGTTGCGTGGCAAGCACATCAGCGCCTGGGTTCTCGGCCAAAGCTACGCATGCTCCAAACATCGGGAGGCCCCACATGGACCAACAAGAATCTCAGCTCCCACTCAAGTCGACTGTTTGCACTGCTGACCAGGATCCTGGCTCTTCCCGTGCCGCATCATCTCGAAAGTCATCGACGCGTAGCTTTGCGTGTGCCTGGCTTGGCAGGAAACAGGCACCATCCCTTCCTGCGGCAGGCATGGCGTCCAGTCAGGTGAATCATCCATTGGCGAGTTTACCTGCATTCAATGAACATCCGGGTTCAACTGAACCCTTGGGAAACCCGAGTGAATGCCGAACCCTGCACGTGTAGCTTTTGTACAGCCATGCTGACAGATGCAGAAGCAGAACCATTGCCAGGACCGTGCAAGCTCACAGAATCGCAGGCACTGCCAGTGCATTGACGGTCAGCTTCCATAACAATGCTCGATATGATGAAGCTAGGGCAGAGCCACTGTTAATTGAACATGCCGAATACAAGCAGCATCTCTTTGTCATAGCTTGCTGAATGTGATGCCTGCTGTGCCGTGAGCAGCGCCGCAAATTGCAGTCGCTCGCAAGGGCTTTCTCAACTCTTGTCAATTTGTCCAACATAGCTTCAACTCAAACGTGCGACAACAAAAGGAAGAATAGCGTTTCTTGCGCATTTCGACCAAGCTCTCTCAGGGGTAGTCGGAGATGCCATCCTGCGCATGTAAAAGACAAAAGACGTCTGCGAGCAGAAGGCTACAAAAGAATGGCACTGCGGCCCTGCCTATACAGCGTTCCTTACATGCGGCCAAAGAAAAGCTCGTGGCGTACTCCATGCCAGACTCTTACAAGGAACCTCTATGAACATCCTCATGCTGAACATGTTGGGTGGCTCCTGCATAACCACCGGTCTTCTGTTGCCATAGTCTGATATTCAGCTTTACGGATTGGGTGGTGGGTTGAACCTTGGCACAGAATGTAGCAATTCCATCGAACAAGCCAGCGCTGAGGCTGCACCGAAGCTTCTAAGCTCTCCGCTCTGAGACATCGTGCCATTTACCCATCGAGAACTTGACGCCGCCTGGGTCGGTGCCAGTGGGCATGTGGACCGTCAGGGCCTATAAGAGCTGCAAACTTACACGAAGCCCATCAGGTCGTAACAGACCGCTGAATGACCCAACGCCCACAGCCCCCCCTTCCTCTCCGTGCCAGCGTCTGCTCTCAATTTCGGGGCCCGGGCTATTGATCAGGCGCTGAGCCAGGGCTTCGCCGCAGGCTACGGCCGGGGTGAGCACGCCACCCTTGAAGGGCAGAGCCTTTCAAGGTCCACCGCTAATGCTAGTTCTATCTAGCACCTCCCGAGCTGTCGAAACATCTCATGGACTGGAAAGGCTGCTGAAGCAACAATCAAGGGCATTCAGCTACCACCGAAGGGCCAAATGCGGACTGCCCAAAAGCACGCCGGTCCGTTATCGCACCCTCGGTTAAGCATCGGCGCCGGTGAGCAATTTCGGAGCCGTTCGACTTGGATGAGCTTCTCGTGCATTCACCGCCGTCTTTTCACCGGCGTCAAGTTTAAAAAACGCACAATCGCACGGTTGAGACGTGGCAGGAACGCACTACTAGCGAGACGGCAGGATTGAGCCACCAAGCACGGTGCGCAGGTCAAGAATGCACACCTTCGAGACCAAGTAAGCCGTGCCTCTCTGTCGAAAACCAAGCACATTGCCTCCAGTCGGGAACATTTCGCGACAGCTGCAGCTGAAACAACAAAAGCACTACGTTCGCAGTTGTGAGTGCACAGTCGGCCATTAGGAGACGCTAGACAAGTCTCTAGCCAAGTTGCAGTTTCCACCGCGATTCGTGCTGTCTCAAAGTAGCCGTCTCGGCCAATGAAGTCGCACCTCACCTCGCCAGCCGCATGGCATTCAGCTTGAACCGGGGCCGACCGCATCAGCTCTCAAGAGTGAATGATTTGGCAGATTGGAAAACTCGTCAATTCAGCACTGCAGGACCAAAAGGTCTAGCATCGACTACTTATGGCACAGCTCGGTGCCTCGTGCCCCTTCTCTGTCTGTGCCCAGACAAACCACGCACTCCACGCATCGTCAAGCCTCGGTGAGTATGACTAACTGTGACTAACTGCGCGCTTTGCCTTGCCGTTGCGAGTATAGGTCGGCTGAAGGTAGTGTGTCTCGGCCATAAGCAACGATACTCTTACGGCAAGTGCGACCACCCCATATCCGGCCCGCCCTTGCCTTCGCAAGAGATCCAGCAAGAACCCAAAGTATAAATGCAAGCTACGTCCTTCAAAAGTTGCCAATAACTTGAGGCGAGGCGGAGTCTTCCCGGCTGCAACGAAGCAGCTCCTCAAGGGGTGGCCCTTCGCCTGCTCCGTAGTAAACACCTCAGCAGTTCCGAGGCACGGGACTCGCGAAGGCTGGACTCGCCTTTTTTCACTTAAAGGCTGCCTCGGCCTACGTGCAAGCCTACAGAAAACAACCCGTAAACTCTATAACTGACCACTTCAGCTTCCCTTATACGACTTGCCTGCACCTCATGCCGAGCACGAACGCCACGACTTATCAGGAAAGTCACCTTTGGCTTCCAATGCTTTCTTCTCCGCCTCCACGCTGCCACCGGCACCGCCGCCGCCTCCTGTCGCATCTACTGCCAATGCTTGGATTCTTGGATGCATCGACGCATTGATCGGAGCTGCAGGCTTTGGGGCTCAGCTCCGACTCGGGGTGCCTCCTCCACCTCCCTGCTTGCCCTGGAGAAGCATCTCCTGCTGGACAGACGTCAAACTCAGCCTTCAGGTAACCTGGACTTCGTCGGCTTGGCAATGCCACCAAGCGTCTGCTGGGAGGACTGAGAACTGCAGGAAGTTCAAGCTCTTGCCGTAAGGCTGGCCGCCCATGTCCGCCAGGAGCATGTTGGACCGGCGAACGATGCGTGTATCGAAATATGAATACCTCGGGAATGAGCCACCGAACTCTGCAAAGCTCTTCTCAAAAGGAGTCTCAGCCCGATCCATAGCACACGCCAGGCAATGCTTGGAACAACGGTTCGAGACAGTCAGTACGAAACAGACTGTGGTTCCTTACATGTACATTCTCTGCGTGTTTCGTGTGCTCAGATGTCAGAACGCAAGAACAGGGCAGGTGTCAGCGCCAAGCCACACGTTGGGCCCTCGCCAGATGCCCAAGTGCTTGTCTTCCTACAGCATCGGTGATGAGACTGCATGCTGAATCAATCAAGTCTCACACAGCCACAAACATGATTGCTGAAGCCGGGACACCGAGATCTTGGACATGTTGGCATCCAAGTCCTCCGCACGCACCTTGGTCGTAACCGAGCCTGTTCCGAACTCGATGTTGCAGTACTTGATGCCGTGTCGGTCCCGGTCTGGCACAAAGCCGCCGAGAGCATAGGGGTCGCCCATCATCTTTCGCGTCTCGTCACCACCAGCAGCCATTGTGGCGCGAGTCTTCAGCGTACCTCCGGAGGCCGTAGCAATTGCACCGCCGCCGTTCACATAGCAAATGGCCTTCCTCAACTCCTCGTTGTAGTCCTCCCGAGCTTTCTTGGCACAGAGGAAGGTGCAAAGGTCCGGGAAGCCACCGGCAGAGGCTGCACTGGGGATGATGTAAGCACCGTTTTTCTGGGCGTGCTTATGCAGGGGTGTAATTCTGCGGGACCACGGGATCTCTCCACTGATATCGCAGTAGTGCACTCCTTGGTCGGAGGGCTTTGGGCCGTCTATTGCAATGCAGTGACGGCATGCCACAGACATCAACAGACACTGCCCGTGAACCGAGTCAAGGATCCCATGGATATGCAGGCATCGATCATCAGCTCACCCTGAGTGAGCATGTAAGGCCCTGCGACGTTAATGATGCACCTGGCACTCTTGACGAGGTCGATCATGGAGTACGGATCATCGTAGGACATCTGAAAGACGGGGGCGTCCTGAATCACGCATTCCGAAGCCCGCAGAGGTGCAACTTGCATAACTAGCAGTCTCTCAAGTGACTGCTGCCGCACCTCATAGGGAGTTCCCGCGAATTCACGATCGCGCAAGTCCTGCCTCGAAGCTCACTGCAGACAACAGTGCGACTAGTCGGGCTCTCATGGCTCGGATGTTGTTGCCCTCAGGCTGCCCTGCTTCTGACAGGTTGTGAAGCCGAGATGCACTTTGCCAGGAGTTCGCCCAGCAAACGCGAAGGTGAAGTCTTCGGCGCTTTCTTGGCAAGCAAGGCGCAGAAATCTTTGGGCCGGTGGATGATGAAAAGCGTGTGCTTGCATGTGGCATCTTAATCGCTGCCCCGAGCGACGCTTCAGGGACACACGCTTGAGGTACTCCATCATCCTTGGGCGACAGGCAACATGCAAGGGTGGAGCGAAGAGTACTCGATGCTTCGATTTGCCACTCCTGACCCGATGTCACACAGAAAGCCAGTGCTGATGCCCCCAAGATTAACTTTTTCAGAATTCAGCGCACTTTGGACATGGCATGCACACCTTGATTCTACTGAACTGCAACCCGAGGCACAAATAGCCAGTGTAGCCCGACATTCCGTAGAAGACCAAGTCGTACTTCGTGCCATCCCAAGAGCTGCACCAGTCATAATTCCTCAGTCGCTTGGTTGGGCTAACAAGCAGTCTCCTGCACGGCGCTCTCTGAGCGAGAACTTCTCATCGTGCAGATGACCCAAGGACAAACACTTCGACCCGTTCCTGCCACGCATCTTGTACATGGGAAAGTACGTGTCGTACATCTTCTGCGCTTCCGCGTCGTTCTTGTCTTCATCCAACCTGCCAAGATGCTGGCGGACGGTTCGAAAATTGTCAGGCTGCCACCACCACATACTGCAAGTGACCAAGTTGAAACTGCCTACCAAAGTCATCAAGTCTCTCGAGCAGGCAGCTCGAAATGTGGAAGCAGCCGAAATTGGATTACAGGGCTACTAGAGGCCTACTACGAAGTCTTTGTTGGGCTGCTATGGGGATGGGGATTCAGACATCCTGCCCCATCCAGTAACCTGGCATCTGCCCGCCTACGCTTCGCCGCTGCCAGGGGCTCATACTTCATCATAAACCTGGAGCGGAATATGAAAGCAGCTAGCCGCCTCCGCCGAACTGCATCGCTTTACGAAATGCTTCGCCTTGCACCAGGCTGTCCTTGCTTTGTTTTTTGTGCAACTTTGGTACCGGAAGCGGTTCTCTCGATTTCTGTTCTGCGGTCCTCTGGCTGAATTTGCTTCGTCGCAATGTAAAGCACGGCAGCAGGAATGAGCAGGCAAGTGCGCATTTCGACGTGCAGAGCTGTCGGCTGGCTGTCGACGGTTGAACTAAGACTGTGCAAGCAGCAGCAGGCACATCGATGCCCTTGGCCCAAGAACATTATAAGCCGAACTAGACCAGTCGAGGTGCTCATTTGAGAAGTACTTCTTCATGAAGGGTGGCTCAACTTCCTGACATCGCGCTTCTCAGCCGCAATTACATTTGCAGTGGCTCAATATTGTCAGCACCAATGCAAGATCAAGTCTACTTCACCAGCTTCTGGCACATCGGCAGATGAGGTCCTCGGAGGCATCATATGGCGCCATGTTGTCGGCTGCAAGAAACCGGGCTAAGTCAAGACCTCCTTAGTGCGTGCGTCCCACCTAGCAGGTCCGCACCAAATCAGTTTCCCTCGAGCTGGAAACGACCGCGGGGTGTGCAACTCCAAAGATGTGCCGGTTCAAAGCCGCACAGACAACCGACATGAAGCTCTGAAAGCACTGCAGGAAACTTGCATCCGAAAGGATCGGCACCCTACAACATGACAGGCTGACGACGTTTTGGCTTGCCTTCATGAGGACCTGTGAGACATGAAGCATCATGGAGTCTCTGGGAAAGGTGCTGCGGTAACCACAGGCAAGGCCGCCACACAAGGCGAGGAAGCCAATCCAGGAATTGGTTCGGATGCAAACCATGCCTACGGATCTTACATTACATGTTCTTATGTACCATTGCCTGGTGCTCAGATGCATATTCGTGTTCATCTCATGACTCACATTGTTCCGAGGCTGCGTTCACGTCCCCCATTAGGTGAGCTGAACGACTGATGGACGGGATACCCCGCCCCTCAACTCGTGGTGGGCATTCCCTCGTCTGGTCCTTTAGACGGCTGCGACAAACCAGTAGTCGTCGCAGCTTTCTGATAGAGGGTGCCCCAGAGGGAGCGTCCAGATTCATCTCTCAGGATATTTCACAAACTCTAGTATCAGAGAAGCGTAGCGACATAAGTGCACGCACTTCCTTCCCAGGCTGCAGTGCCTCAAGGTACGTCGGCACTTCAATCCTTTTTGGCACCGACATGGGCCGTGGGGCTGTTCAATGATGTTCAATGCGAGGACGGCTTCTCACTTATCCTCCTGCAGGGCGTGCCGGGCAAAACGGGCAATTGGAGCAGGCATGCCGAGGTCGGAACATGAGACTCAGACCCCGCAATTTGCACATGGGCTGTGACACTAGCTGGCGTGAGCTGCCCTTCACTGCGCTGTCTCCAGATGAAGCGCAGTGGCAGATTGCAGGTCCTTCTTGATGAGGTACGTCAGGTGGCACTTGCCACAGTAGTAGCGATTGAAGTGCATAGCCATGAAGACTCCTCGCCCAAGGCCACTCAACCCAGAGAACCGGAGTTGAAACAAAGCACATGCTGTTGTGCCGATACGAGCCCCAGGTGATTACAGATCTCGCCCTTCCTGGGCCACAGGTCTCATGAGGGCACTCTCGGCGCAAGCGGGTCACCTGTCATCGCAAGTCATGAAAGAACAACCTCTCGTGAGCACTAAACAACTTGTGCCAAGGCCTTGTCGTTGGAATCAACCTTGTAGAACTTCCTGAGTTCAGTGCTCTCAGCCCCAGGGAGCTCTCACGTACCCCGAGCTAATTTTTTGGCTCTCGCATGGCGTGTCTGGCCATCCGAGCCATGGAAGTGCTGTGCCCCAAGGTGAAACCTCCCACAGCACGCAGTGAGTGGCTCGAACCTTCGGACTTGTTGCAACCGTGGCGATTCAGGCGGGGCAGGCAGACGGGAAAGCGCGTGAGACATCGCTAGTTGTGGCTCATACTGGTTTCCACAGCACCGTGAACCAATGAATGCAAAACAACTTCGAACCTATTGTACTTCTAAAGCTGGCTTGGAAGACCCTGTTGGAGTAGGCGTCTGCATGCGCATGACTGCCAGCAAGGTGCAACACTGCGAGCTTGACCTTCTTCCTCTTGTGCTTGATCTTCCTGGCTGCATTCACCGAAACACCCACCGCCTTGAGAACCCGTCGAGTAGGGTTTGCCTGCGCAATGTTTTGCATCTAATCGGAAGCCGACACAGCGACACTACGACCACTGTGGCGGCTAAGCTTGCTTGCTCGTCAGTATCAACAAGGCCAGGCCACTTGGGCTTGGTGTACGTCTTCTTCTTGCGCTTCTTGCCGCCGCCTTCGAGGTCGAGATTGACGAAAAGGGTGGACTCCTGCATGGCATGGCATGCCCGAGAAGGCTGTGATCATCTGTGCAAGCTGCAGCAACGACTAGCTTCTTCAGCCCTGGCGCGTGATACATGTCATGTTGCCACTACGCTACGAGAAAAAACCGAGGTCGGAGGAACTACAGCCGCGGCTCAGACCCCCTGGCCGTTGCCAGTGTTGTAGGCAATAATCCTGGCTCATGGTTGGGATAGTATTATAAATGATGATTTCTATTCCTTCTTGGGCTTAAGTACCCATAAAAATCAAAATTTTGCCCAACTATGACAAAGAATCCTCTTCCACTTGTTGCCATCGGGGAAGACGATCCCGTCGCCCTCCCACTTTCCAACCACACCACTGGGCCCACCCTTCTTGCTGAAATCGATGGTAATCTCGTCCGAGCCTGCCTTCCAGTCGACCTTGGCCGTCCACCTCGTGAGCACCTTCTTCTCGCACCCGGGGTTGCCATCGCCTCCATCGACCATCATCTGTGCATTGTCGTAAAGGTCATACTCGTACACGATCTTTCGTGGGCACATCGGGTGCTGAGGGTCGCTGTAATAGCCCATCCACTCGGTTGCTCCCGCTTTTGCCTGCGCGGGCTCTGCAGAGAGCGTCGCGGCAGCACCGGCCAGGCCCAGCAAGGCCTCACGCCGGCCTGCTCCTTGGCCTTCTGCGGGAGGCATCACGAAGGCTGCGGCCAGGTAGCACGCGCCGAGAGCAGCGGCGGCAACGCCAGCTGCACATCGGGACTTTCGGACAGACTGTCGGGCCATGGCGACCTTGTACAGGAGCAGAAGGGTGCTCGAGGCTTCAAAAAGCTGCGGTGCATGCCTGGACTCACCTGACTAGCCAGCATCTAACCGGCAGCAACCACGGGCACTATGCCGCCTGGAGAAGGAAGGACACAACACTGGAAGTGCAGCTGCACCCACGGAGACAATCGCGCAATCGATTCCTCTTCCACACCACAGGCAGCCAGGAGCTCTTCGGACTGCAAAGACCTTAGTCACCCAAGGTCCACAGAAGGGAGAATTGATTGCCGATAGTTTCACCCACCCATGGCTCGAATCTGGGCTTCCCACCTTCCTCCAAAGATCAGCCGCTGCTCGCTGCAAGGCACACCCTCAACAAGACGAAGAACTAGCTCTGTCACACACTTTGCACATGTTTGCGGTGACGTCTTACCAGGGCTGACAACACAACTCACAACTCCAATCAGTGAGTGTGGTAGACATGTTAAATAAGGCTACGAACAGGAGCAACGCACGACGTGCAACCGGATCACACATGCAGAACACCCTACCCCGTCTGTTGGATGACTTCGTCTGGGGCACTTCTGAACACCAGCCCCCTGGAATGACATTCTGCACCCATGTGCCTGGACTTCCTGAATCTGCAGCTGGACGTCGGCAACACTGGCAGCAGACGCAACCTTCCGAAGCGACAGACCAAGTCTTCAAGAATGTTGTTGCCGCATCAAAGGCCCATGCTCTGGAGGATATTTAGCGCTGGCTCTGTTACCCGAACACGGTTGCCTGCACAACCAGCACGTGCCGAGTTACACTAACAGACTGGAAAACGTGGCTCTTAGGGTGTCACACGGAAGGTCTATGCGCAGACTGCATGGCAGAAAGACTGAAGCTATTTACTATCAGCCCGCTGCACCTCCACTGCGGAGGTCTCACCAGCTATGCCCCGGACAAAGAGCCGCATTGCGGCGACTGCCCTGCCTGCAGCAGTTTGTAGAACCCTTACCCATTTCGGGCAATTCTACCACCAGTCAACCCAGTAAAAGAATTTTTCCTAAACTCCCCCATACATCTTACCAACTCTATCACCACTACGTCCCCATTACCGAGACCAGTATAGGAACAACCAATTCCGCCATCCATGTTCCGTAAGGTGGTGTCATCCCAAAATGGGATAGGGCTTCCCTCATAGATTTTACTAGGCTTAGTTTAATCAAAGGTTGTCATCAAAATATACTCATGTTACAATGCCTCTTATAAAGTATGATGCATTGCCCGATACAGTTTAGGAAACGAGCTCTTTTCACTGGTTTTTCTGGTTGGTGACCATTGAGATCCTTTACCTCGTTGTTCATGGGAATTTCAACTGTTACCTTGTTATCCTGCTTACTAAATATCATAAAAGATTCTCAAGGAGCCCATCATTGAGCAGTTATTGTCGTGTATGGTTAAACACAGTAACGATTTCTGCCGGCTTATCATCCGGCTTTTTGTATTTATGATTATGCGGGTGAGGTTTTGAAGGGGGGTGTGGGTGGTGGTACTCTTGATGGACTGCAGGTGGGATTCTGTTTGATGGTAGGGGTCTTAGGTGAGACTTTGGAGGGACACCCGGGGCGGGGTCCCAGGTTTTGGGTTGAGTTCTGCTAGCTCCTGCGGGGTGCAGGGGACGCATGTAAACCTTTGCACATGGATTGTCATGGCCCCCAAGCCTGGCGAAGCCAGCAGGACCAAAATGCCACTGAGAACCGTAGCTGCAGCGAGAAGGCAACAGAATCTAGCAGACAACACTCTGACCACGCGCAAAAACCAATGCAATACGAAGTGAACCAATGCAACTCGATGGATTGAAATTTGACGAAAAACACAACTCACACATAAATTACATGTACAGAACGTACATGTACATTGGCACCTGCACTGCCGACAAGATCGACTGTTGCAATACTGTAAGTTACCCACCCACAGAACCGTAGCACATACACGATCCTTTGCATCTGTGCCTGTGTGTGTAGGGGAGACTCTGTGTGCGCCCGCGTGTTTTTTGCACGTACTTGTTGGTTGATCTGTAGTTAGCTACTGAGATGTTTCTCCGTTTCGTTCGCGAGCTACAGAACTCCGCCGCTCGCTTACTTAAACACATGCTCGCTTATTTGGACTTTCGTACTTAGGCCTACTTCGCTAGTTGGTTTACTAGCTTTAACTAACAAGTTAACTCGTGAGCTTCAAATGAACTACTACGATCGCATAAGGTGCAGAGCTCTCACGGTAGTTGCATGCGCCACAAACACGACAGTAGCATGCGTTCCATGCAGGGCCAACTGATGTTGCCATGGCTCTTCACGCTTTTTGGATAGACCAGCTAAGCGAAGGTCACGTACTAAGATGGCCTTCCGACCATTGTTGCACAAGACAGAGAAGCCCCCGGCGTCGCCTCACTATGTCACGGTTTGCCCTGCCACGTTGCTTCTGATAAATTACCGGCTCAAGTTGGGCGATGTTTGTTTTCGACTTCTCTGACTGAAGAAGTTCGCAGGCTTGTCCGACAGTTCAGCATGGAAGGAAAGGGAAGAATCCCGCAGAGACTCAGCTCAACAGGCGGGACTCCGGTGCATTTGCTGCGGCGGCAGAGTGTGGATGCCCTAAGCTTCTGCTGACCGAACAACCAAGGGGCACAATCACCTACTGCGCCATGAGGCGTGGCTGGCAAAACCGCCGCCCGATGCGCGATTCGCTGAAAAGGGCTGGTCATCCGAAGGGAGCGCCTCAGAGGATCACGCCGGCTTTGCCGTGACCGACTCACGTCTTCAGCGGAGCTTTCTTTT
Organism: Symbiodinium sp. clade A Y106; assembly: GCA_003297005.1. Classification (NCBI taxonomy): domain Eukaryota; class Dinophyceae; order Suessiales; family Symbiodiniaceae; genus Symbiodinium; species Symbiodinium sp. clade A. The sequence goes on along the minus strand of BGNK01001747.1, from coordinate 71,545 downwards.
CCTTCTCCTGACACCAGGAGCACAAGCAGCGATTCGGGTCCACATTCACTCCTCCAATTTGTTCATGTTCATCGGTTTATCTTGCCGCTCCAGAAGGGATCTGCGCCTTCTTGCCGGAAGGGTCCACCTGAGTGTTGCCTCCGGCCAAAGTTGTGCCTGTCTTCTTCCCGTGCCTCCACAGAAAAATCGATGTGGCCGGGCCCACATACTCTCAAACTTATCAGGAGGGTGGGAAGGTGCATCAATTCAGTGCCCAGCATTTTCTTCTGCTTCTCAGCCTTTGAGTCTATCAAGCACAGCCGGTGCTCCAGAGCTGACAGTCGCTGCTGAGCTGCGCTGAGCTGCGCTGAGCTGCGCTGAGCTGCTGGCTGCGGTGAGTTTTGTGATTTGCATCACATCCTCGTCCTGGAGCTCGTGCTTCAGGCCTGGTATGACGGCATCTTGGAGTTCGACGCGTTCCGTGTTCTGGCTGGGGAGCCCACCGCACACTTGCGGGGATGCACGCACACTGGAGCCCCACACCAGCGCTGACCTTCAGCTGCAGCACTGCAAATCCACGAAAACGGGGCAGCGAACTTGGAAGCGGCAGTGGTCTCGTGAACGTCTACGTTCTTGGCAATGGAGCCGCAATCGTCGACGAAGAGCATCCCAGAAGACAGCTTGGGGCCATGCTTGAACTCGTCCAGCAAACTCCTCAACTCTCACTGGCTGTCACGCACGCCTCCGAATGATCTCTTGGCATCATTCTGCTTTTCTGTCAAGGTTTCCGTGGACAAGAAAAGCCTGTCCGCCCAACCGAGAAGAGAGGGCACTCTGTCAAACACAAGTCGTCGGAGACACGCCAAGAAGCTGCATGAATAGGATTGTCAAGCGTCTTGTGAAGCAGGCCGACGGCGTTCTCAACCGACATGGTCTTATTGCCGCGCTGGCAAGTCAGAACTATCCTTGGCAAACACGGCGATTTTGACTTTTAGCTCTTACAGAGTCTCAAGAGTTGGGCACCTTTGGCCATAGGCCGACCCATGCTAAGCCTGGCACGGCTCTGTGAAATCGGGGAAAAGGCCCTGCAGACGGTGCAACAAGGCTGCAACCTTGTTCATGTCTATTGAACACGGGCGAAGTTACGACGTCTGTATCAGCCATGGCTGCGCGTTCTGCTACTCTCAAGAGCCCGCTTCTCTCAGCATGCACTGGATGCGAGGCCACGCCAGGGCTGAAACTAATTTCTTGAGGAGGGCCCAGCGATAGAGTTTGTCAACGTTCATATCTGCGCCGGAGCCCAGGGCCTAGCAACCATTCTGCCTCATAGGCTAGAGAAGATGCCAGCACTCCCGCGACACTGGTAGGCTAGAGCACAACACCTACAGACATTATCATACCTTATCCCCGTGGCAGGGATGATTTAGCTCTCCGGTGCCTTCTTCTTGGTGTAGATTCGGCGCAAGTCCAGCTCCTGGCATGCCCATGCACCAATACTTCTGCATCCGCGTGAAGGTGTCCAATGACTCCACACGTCTTACTGTCTTGGTGGAGCATCAGGGCAGAAACAGATGCCTGCCAAATTCTTTCCAGCAAGCCATCCAAATTCAGCCTTAGCACAACTGCCCAGACGGCACCACAACACACTCTACCGCGGTCATTCTTTCGTTGGTCTTCTGACAAGTTGTTAAGGGAAAGGTCAAGCCCGGCCCCGTGACCTGAAAGAAGCTCATGTTCCAATCTAAGTCCGGCCACCCCTTGCTGACGGAGATGACCACCGAGTAGGGCTGCCTCGCCAACTCCTCGACCTGACCTTGGGCAACTCACCAAGGCGAGAGACGCGAAGGCAGGCCAGCCATGCCCATCTACATGTACCGTAGCAGTGCTTCCGGAGCCATTGCTGACGAAGAATCGAGGGACTGCATGATGTTCGCATGCCCCTGGTCATGCGTAACGCCCCGACCAAACTTAAGGACACCGCGGCTACCCGTAGAATCTTCTCCGCAGGCCTCCGTTAGCTTTGCAATTGACTCCAACCACCCCCAACCAGAGGTTTGGGTTGAGGCTCCACTGTTCGCAAATACCTCCACGCCTTTTGCCTGAACCAGGTGGTAAGAAGCCAAAACCAGAGATACGGCCAGCGGCTGATGTTCAGCATGTCGATCTTGTTGTAGACCTGCAAAAAAACTTTGGCACAGGGAATTGCATCCTTTGATCGCGTCGTTCACCGTGGGCTTGGGCAAACCTGATGCCTGTGCGCCAGCATATCTCACAGAGACCTGCTTTACCCTATTTGCGGCCAGGCAGCGTAGAGGCACTTGCAGTACTGCCGTGGCGCTGTGCCGGTCTGGCATTCGGAAGATTTGCTTGCAAGTGTCGAAGTATGAGGTTATGAAAAGCCAGATCTGACATTTCAGACCTTACGCTGCTCATCTCCGAGTCTCCGACTTACAGTATTCGACAATCTGCCGACACTAAGATTGTAGCAAGCCATGCGCAGGCTTAAAACGAATCCTATGCAAACGGGGTCCGACCTCCTCCAGCACGTCGATAAAGTCGTCAATCGATGCATCTTCGTTCCTTGAAAAACCGGAAAGCTGCACAAGAACCGAGCCCGAGTGGTGAAACATCTACGCCTCGTGCAAGTAGCTGGTCATTCAGCTCGTTTTGAAACTCTCCGGACCCTGGGTGAGGGGCACGATGATGTCCACGTTGAACATCTTGTACCTCTTGAGCTCACGGAAGACTGCTTGCACGAGGAGGCTGTATATGGCTGTTGAATGCAGCGTGTTATTCATGGCATCAGCTGAGCCGACCACTGACGCAAGATTGAGAAGCAAACGTCCCCATTGAGCCTAGGGTGCTTAGCTCGTGCACCTCAACGTTAGCACTCGGAGATTCCGCCAAAACAGGCGGTGCAACTGCCTTGACGCGCCTTTTCTCGGGTAGCCGACAAGAAAATCTTGTGGAAAATCCAGAGATGCACGCACAGTCGATCCAAGCTAGATCCCTAAGGCCCGCTCATCAGCCTCACGGCCTTCGAATGCTGAGCAGCACAGAAAATCGGAAGATCGCATGCGGAGAAGCGCAAGCGGAGAAAGGGAGCCCTCGGATGAACCTCCAAAGGAGCACAACCTGGAAGCAAAGCTCTGCAAGTCTCCTCAGGAGCTATACAGCCGCTTTCCGGACCCCGACACTTCTCGTAATCAAGCAATGGCTCACGGAAGAAAATGCCTGAGCAAGGATCTGGTGCAGTCTGTGCGGAAGTGGAACGGGCAGCGTGCCTTTCTCATCTATTTGGCGTAAGCTGCTTCAAGTAGCCTGAGCGGGAGTCTGCAACAGTGGGAGCCGGCAACTGCCTTGAATGGAAATCTTAATTTAGCAAAGGTGCCTCTCACGTCTTCCTGCGAAAATGCAGGTGGGGTTAGCCCTGACATATCCAACAATTCCGGGATAAAGATGGATAAAACATTTCATGACACGCTACCCAAGGGTATTGACCCTTGCTCACGGCCGCATGGTTCGACGCATTCTTCTCTTGCTTTCTCAAGCTTGCACATGCTTCCAAATATCAAGGCACATGCCGGGGGCCATGCACACGTTCGTATGAACAAATGCGTGCGAGCAGGCATGCATGTGTGCCCTTCTAGGTGTACATGTTTATGTTCATGCTGGGTTGAACATACAAACATACTTACTTCTTCAACCGCCGCAAGAAGAGGTCTCGCGATGCGTCCGGTGGGCAATCAATGATTATTCAGCTTTGGCCTGCATGCTGATTTCGGCATTTGGCACAACTCTTTGTCGAGGAAGGAGACCGACCTATTTTGATAAAGAAAGTAGGAGCATGAACCTGAAAACCATAAGAAACAAATATAAATAGCAAAACGCTTATTCTTGTACGCTGCAGAACTGAATCAGAGACGGTCGCCAAATGTTGCAAGCGCCTGCTTCAGGCAAAGAGCCAAAGTTCCCAGAGACGCGGCAGGAAGTAAAGGCAGGAATTGGTATTTAATTCGTCGATGTCTTGCCACCGGTGTTCATTAACGTGTTTCCATCAAACATACTTGCCTACCTATCAGAGCTATCTACCTACCCGTCTACCGACATACATTCATACATACATGCGTGCACACTAACAGTTGGAGTCTCCATCTGAACTACACCGCGGTATCATATACACCTTTCACTGGCGGCTTGGTGCTACACCGACAAAGCCCAAGAATTGACGGAAAAGCCCCTCCCTCAGTCCTGCAGTGTCGAGGTGATCTCCACCTGTGGGGCGCTGGACTCCTCGGCGCCCTCGGATGCCTCGCCTGCGATCGACATCAACCATGACTTCAACCATCACTTCTGGATAGTAATAAAAACACATGAAAGAATGGAAATACAAGGACCTTCCAACAAGAGAAGATGAAGACAGAGACAGTAGTCAGTAGTAAAGGTAAACGGGCCACAAGACGACATGGCAAATGCCAAATGCAAATCCCATTCTGAGAAGTCAGCAGCTCGAATGAGATACTCTGACTCATGAAGGGCAGATGGAAGAGTGTAGCACAAGAACTTGATCCAACTAGGTTCGTAAGGTGGTAAACAGCACAGAACGCGAGCACGGCATACTACAGCGGAGCATGGCGAAATACAGGACAAGTGTCACATAACGTCAGCAGAACTGTGTGTTGAGTGAATAAAAGCAACGGTTCATCACAGAAGCAGGAACTTAACCATATGGCCATGTGTGTTCCTTCGCGCATGCAAGATCATACAGAGAATCCTTCAGATGCAGCTAAGCGGGCAAATGCAAAATCGGATGCATACACATGTACAGGCATACGGCATACTTCACATGAGATGGACAGACAGGCAATGCTACGCAAGTACCGACAGCATGTGCGGTGCTGGTAACCATGTCGACAATGATTGCATCGTATTGTCTGATATTACATACTGCTTACAGTTTACAGTATTCACGTCAATCGCAGAAATCAATTTGACGTGGAACACGACGGCTACTCCGGAAAAGCAGCTACTGTATTAGTGAAACAAAGTTGCTACGTTCAAGTATTGCAGCATATAAGAAGAATAAATCCGCAAAACGGTGACGACCTATGGGCTCTTCGAACGGATGCCTGCAATTATCTCTGTGTTCACGCAGTTCGGTTCTGACATGGCGGAAACCAGCAGCGCAGCCACATCTCCGCGAGAGATGGACCGGACAGTCCTGAAATCGAGAGTTTTGCGGTCAGGTCTTCTCTCCTCACGTCCGATTGATTGTAATGACACTGCCTTCTTGAAGGCACCAAATCAGTTTCTAAAGCGATGCCGAGCAGCTCAGAATGGAAGGACAGATGCGGCCTCCCCACCCGGCTTGGACGGGATCACAGTTCAGATAGTGCAGAAATGCATGGTTACATGGTTACACCTGTTGATATTTCTTTCCTGCTGCCGACACCTTACATGTCATATCATTGCATGCACACATGGTGCTCCTTGTCTTTTGAACCAACTGTCAGACCCATCGATTTCCGGCCTATGCAGCGGAGCCTGGTTCAGCACGACCTCGGTGTCATGCTGAGAAGCAGCAGAGAAATCTCTTCAATGTGTGAGTCCGTGCGGACGACCGCAACAGCAAAGCACGCAAGTATCTCTCTCGCGGACACCTCATCGATGACAGAATCAGCAGATTACATGGCATGAACCACAAGCACAGCAACGCAGCAAACAACGATGATGTTCTATGCACTACTCGCATCTGCCCACTCTCAGGGAACACGTGTGCACACACACGTGCGCACGTGTAACTATGGGTATTCAATGGAACGCTTCCGTTTTGCGAGCCGGCATGTATCGACACATTCGCGCATGATTGACTGGATTAGAGATTATTGTCGCGAAACACACGAAGCTTCATCAGCCAAAGGTTGCCCACCAAAGTTTGTGCGCGACAATTCAAGTCCAGGTGCTGGGAACTTGCCACCTGGATGATCATTGAAGCCTTTGACCCGCAGGAGGCTGAAGGCCAAGCCACTGCTAATCACGGCCTGAACGGGACATGCAGCAACGCAAGAAGAGAACATACGTCGCAGAGGATGCACTGTAAGATCGGGGTGAACTTCTGTGCCTCAATTCGAGTACAAAAGGCAGAACACAACAAGGTAGCCTCGGCACCCGTCTTCGGCCGCGTCCAGAGGCCGTTGTACGGGCCCTCTCTGGGCCTCAATCGACCGTTGATATTTCAACAGCATGGAGATATATCATCGGAATCATGTCTGCTGGAAACACAGTAAGCATAGTATGCTAGCGCATTGCAGACATTTCAGCTGGCCTGGCCTGTCTCCTGGATCAACAAAAGGCTGGTCTTCCTCTGCCTGACGACACGTTCAGCCGCTGGTGCGTTCCCTCTCTGTGCACTCTCTATGCAAGCTGTCAACCAGAAAGTTTAATCAAGGGCGGTCCATGTCAACGTTTGCTTCCGACCACGGGCCTCTTGCACTGTCGGCGCTACATCATCCAGCCGTCCGGCATACACCACCTCCAGCACTGGAGCCAGTTTAAACTTGCCACGCCCACGAAGGAAGTCACTGCTGAGGCACGAGAAAAATCTGCTAGCGGCATTGCTCCCTAAAGCTTCTGAAACCTCGCTCGGAATCAGCCCAAGCGTACTCTGAGCACAGAAAGCTCTCTCTCACAGTCACAGTCTCCACAGGCCTGCGGCTCTTTCTGGAGGCGGAAGGCTCTGATGCCCTGCACGACTGTTACTTGCGTCCACAGCATAGGAACAATAAGCTCCACCGCTCTGCTTCCTCAACCGACCAGGCATAACAGGCTCCCAAGGTGCACCTCGATCTTCAATGAGAAATAATTCATGCGGTCACCTGCGGAGCCACACAAAGCGCAAACGGAACACTGAAGCAATCCTACACTTCGCCGGGAACCAGCGAAATTTTTACAAAAGCCTGTTCCACCAGCAGGACATCTCATGGCATGAAGAGGTTTGAACATCTTCTGGGGATGAAGTCTCTCCGCACCAGCTCTCCAACAACAACATCATCACATCATCACTCAGCTTCATATTGCTCCTCATGGCTGTCATTATTTGTATGGAGAAGCTTGCTCTGCACGCAAGCGGTTAGAAATGTCACACTCCCTTCTGGCATGCATGAATCACGTGGGCTTGCAAATCGTGCGCTGGTCCTACCCGAAACTCGTCGGGTTAGACATGCTTGACGCTGCAGCCTTGGTTAGAAAGATGTACAGGCCGCTCATAACAGCATTGGGATGATAAGCTGATCGCATTTTGTGGCTGCGTTGGTCAATCAGAGTGGGTGCAAACGGAAGATCGGCAGTCCTGCTGAATCGATTTCTTAGCTTTTGCCAACTGCGCGAGCACTGCCGCAAGGTAGTGTAGCAATTTCGCATGCGCGACCCTCTGCCTGACGGGCTTCCAGGTTGACCTGACCCTGACCCACCTAACCCACACTTCCGTCATCACCACCCTCACCTCAGCCGCAGGATCATCACTGACGTCGCTGTAACCAGTACCACTACTCCTGATGTTGCTTCAGTCGAACGTGTCACACTGTTTTTTGTCATCCCCCCCACCATTAGAGCGGCATGTGTTCTCGTAGTTAGCATTCATGTCCGCAGCAGCCTGGACAACAGAGAAATTTCCATCACTGGCCACGACAAAAACTAACACCATTACACTGGATGCTGAGTTGCTGAGCAGACAACTCTGCGAGGGACTATCGAGACTTGACTGATCATCTATATACTGACACAAACTAAGTCCAGCGATGCATGTTGCAAGCATGCCATGACACAGACTGAGTCTAGCGATGTATGCTGCAAGCCTGCCACGACACAGACCGGTTCGCACCTAGCAGATTGGAAAACAGCTGTTGCAGACAATCGTTTTGGGATGCACCTTACGGGTGGAATCGTTTCTTTCTCATCAGAAGAGTGGCTGCTCAGCATAGAAGTGCTTAACATCGCTTGTCTGTCACACTACCGAGTGTTTCTACATATTGCATGTATGCAGCATCTTTCGCTTTTTTTGCAATCTTCCCTGTGCTCCTGACATGCTGCCCTCAAACCGAGAGGCGTGGCTTGACTGAACTCGGCGCAATCCACATTGCCGACGTGCCGCGCAAGATTAGCGCTGCTACTCGGAGTACTGCTGCTTCTGCTGCCTTCTCCCGCTACTAGCACCCCCACTACTACTAGTCAGTGCTGCTGGTGCGGCTCCTCCTCCTCCTGCTAGCTACACCCCTACTACTGCTACTACTACTACTACTGCTGCTACTACTACTACTACTGCTACTGCTACTACTACTACTACTACTACTACTGCTACTGCTACTGCTACTGCTACTGCTACTGCTACTACTGCTACTACTACTTCTAACTTCTAACTTCTAACTTCTAACTTCTAACTTCTACTTCTACTTCTACTTCTACTGTCTACTGTCTACTGTCTACTGTCTACTTCTACTTCTACTTCTGCTACTACCACCACTGCTACTACCACCACTACTACTTCGACAACTTCCTGCTGCTTGCTGCTACCCGCACATCCCTGGTTGCAATGCAGAGCATCACGTTGAAAGAGTTTTCCAGGGCCTCTGTACTGCACGGGAACGCCCTCGGTGCGGAAGGAAACACCCATCTGCACCACATCCTCTCGTCGGAGCTGAAACTCCTGCGAGGAAGTGTGCGGCTTCCCGGGCAGAGTTCAGGCCAAGACATATACCAATGACATGTTCGCAACTTGCAACTTGCCCATTTGCAATAATGAAACTGCAAGCTGAGACGTATGGGGAGTTTAGGGAGTTTTGCCTCCCATGGATCGGAAAGTCAAAGCGCACCATGGAAACATGTGTTACTCCCTGAAATCCTCCCATATCCCTGATGGAGCAAGCTTTGGGTTTCGCAGGTATGTTCACAGCTTTCACAAGTTCTTGATGTAAACCTGTCAGCTGTCACACATCGGCCGCCCGATTTAATCTGGGGTCGAAACCCAAAAGGCAAGCTGTCCTCCGGGTCGTCAAGGGGCACACCATCCGCTCGAACCTATCGGTCCGAAGATGTCCGACATGTGCAGGCCAACGCCGAGATTGGGTGCTTGAACTCATTGAAATTTAGCCAGGTGGTTCGCTCACGAATTAAGTAGTGCACATAACTTACCTTGTAAAGGCGACTTCTCTGTTTTCGTCGCATCTCCAAACACGCCGCATGTCTCGAAACCACCGAGGGCGGGGCGGGCTTGAAGGCAGAGAAAGGCATTCGGAAGCTGCCTGGGAGGTTTCAGTTGCCAGCCAAACCCCATGAAACGCGTCTGGACGCCAAGGTGCCCACCGTCTGCAACAATCTCAACTGACAATCCCAAAGCTTAAGATCTAAAACCTTAACCTCCAAAGCTCAAAACTCTCTATTTTCAGAGACACAGGTCCAATATGTCTGCCCAGTGACACCAGGAGCTAGCCTCGCCAGGCCGGGAACATAGAGCTGGAAGTGGGGATAAGGTGGGAAAAACATCAAAACCCATGAAGGAAGCCTGTCGTAGTACCCTAACAATAGTACCCTCTAGGTTCCTGAGTAGCCACATGATAGTCAGGGTACCCTTTTTAACATGATCATACTCCTCATGATGATGCTGATAATGATGGGGCTGCAGACGATGATGATGCTCGATGACACCCCACGGTTTATGCTTGCACGGCGATACCGAGGAATGTGTGGAGAAGCACTAGCAGGTTCTCAGTATTATCACGAAATCGACAACACATGCTTAACACAGCGCTGCAAAACATGCAAACCAGCAGCAAAACTACCTGTGCACTAGCGGCAAAGGCAACGAAAGCAATGGCACGCAAAAACACACCATACCAAGCGACGGAACTGAGGAACAAGCAACAACTCACAAGACTGGATGGAGACTTTACAATGATCACAGTCGGGGCCAGGGTAAGAAGAATGCAAGCTGGAAGTGTTACCATAATGGTGCAGTCGAAAGAGGCAGCTTGGAATCGTCAACACGATTACAAGCACACGAGAGTACGACAGGACTTCAGCGAACGACAGCGAAAAGAACAACCTGCACAGCTGCAATGAGACAGCAGACATGTAAGAAGAAATGGTGGTGGTGCCTAGTTCAGAGCAAAACCTTTGCAGCAATGGCCTCCACAGGCAGTTTTAAGCCGCCGTATGCTGCACCCCTGCGCCAGAACCCCTTGCCTCACACACGAAGTCGAACTCGAACTGAACCCGCGTCTGCTCCTGAAGATGGAACTTTCCACCAACATAAAACATAGAGCGTCGACGAGGGTGTCAGAATATCTCGCAAACACACGCTCCACTCGACTCTTCCTGAGCAAATCAGCATTGGACATACAGCACATTGCACATGAGCCCAGGAGCGAAATCCGAGGTTCGCAAGAACCAGGAAAACCTTGGACTCTCGATGGCGATGCTGCGCAAGGGAACTGCCACCGCAAGCTTTCGCCACACATCCACGCTGATGGCGCCATGAAGTTGCGGAGCCCACTGTTGCCGAGTTGCTTGTTATTGACCGCTTGATTGTAGACTCTGATGATGAGCCCTCCAAACTTGGAGAAGTTCAGCTTCAGTCTTGGCGACCTGGGATGTGGCCGACTGAAGCAATGGCTATGTTCCAGTCTTGTCGTGCGCATGACCCTTTCTGCATTTACGCAAGTATCTGTGTATAGATGTGTGTATGTATGTATCTATGTACATGTATGTATATGTACGTATGTATGTATGTATGTATGTATGTGTGTGTGTGCGTGTTTGCGTATGTATGTATTGACGTATGTCTGTCTGTCTGTCTGTCGATTTTGACCCCATGCCTTATGCTCCATTTGAGGTGTGCAGGTGGGTTCACGTTTTGAAAGGCGTTTCCTGCAAGTCAGCCCGCGGCTCCTGCGGATTTTCAGTTCAAGAGCTCAAGTNTCACGTTTTGAAAGGCGTTTCCTGCAAGTCAGCCCGCGGCTCCTGCGGATTTTCAGTTCAAGAGCTCAAGTCAATCCCCAAATCTATGCTGCCGGCACTGTTTGACCTCTTCCATGCACGCAGGGGCGGCTTGGCCTGAAGCGCTAGTGTTTGCCCTCGTTGTGTGTTGGCCCAAAACAGACGGTGCATGTACCGCCTTGCAAATCCGCCCAATAACCATCTTGAGTCGGCTGTATCGCTGTTGGGCACGCTACAGGTCCACTGAAATTGTTGAATTCCCCCGACGATTGCAGGAGGGGTGAAGGGCATGTCAGTCACTGATATCACAGCCATGGTGGCCCATTACTTGGAGAGTTCTTTTGACCAAGGGTTGCCTAGGCTTGGGGCTGTTTTTNGGGGTGAAGGGCATGTCAGTCACTGATATCACAGCCATGGTGGCCCATTACTTGGAGAGTTCTTTTGACCAAGGGTTGCCTAGGCTTGGGGCTGTTTTTGACATTGTTAAATGTTTCAACGCCTTACCGCGCTTTCCGCTACTCTGGATGATGATCCATCTGGGGATCAACCCTTGTTATGTCCAGGCGTATGAAAACATGTTGGCATCTTTCACTCGCACATTCCTTGTGCAGGGCATGGCCGGGGTGGCCGAACATAGCGAAACCGGGNTGATCCATCTGGGGATCAACCCTTGTTATGTCCAGGCGTATGAAAACATGTTGGCATCTTTCACTCGCACATTCCTTGTGCAGGGCATGGCCGGGGTGGCCGAACATAGCGAAACCGGGTTTCCTGAAGGTTGTAGCATGTCCGTCATCGCAATGACTTGCATGGCTTACTTAGCGCACGAGGTGCTTAGCGAAGACGGTACCTGTGCTTTCGTCTTCGCTGACAACTGGTCTTTTGCATCCAACACGCTTCATGCTTGTAAGGCTGCCTACCAAGCCCTAGGGCGTTTGTGTGATGCTTTCTTGCTCGAGTTGTCCCCTGAAAAGTCTTGGGTATGGGCCACTACGCGTAAGTTCCGTAGACAGCTGCAGCGGGTGCTGTACAATGGAGTGCGCATTCCGCTTGCCTGGCATGCCAAGGATCTAGGGGTTGATGTCAATTACACTCTTCNCTGCAGCGGGTGCTGTACAATGGAGTGCGCATTCCGCTTGCCTGGCATGCCAAGGATCTAGGGGTTGATGTCAATTACACTCTTCGTCGACAAAAGAGCATTTGGAAATTGCGTTTCCAAAAAATGAAAAATTCAATGATGAAAGTCCGTCAGTCTAAACTGCCCATGTGCTTCAAACAACGGTTGGCTTTTGCGGGGTGCTCTTCAAAGTGCAATTTTGGACAGGCCTTACTACAGGTNGCACGGGGAAGTTTCTACATTTTGCTTTGTCCCAGACTTGGATGCGAACGGTGTGTGCTGAACTTACAGAAAGTAGACCTGGCTTCAACTTGCATGCGGTCGATCTTCAAGGAATGCAGTGATTGTTGGTGCAACTTCAGCCTGATGAGTTGGGCATTGTTAAGTTTTTTGCAAATGGAGGAAACTACACAAACGACATAGTCTCCAAATGGGATTTTTCCAGAGACTCGATGTGCCCGNTTGTTGGTGCAACTTCAGCCTGATGAGTTGGGCATTGTTAAGTTTTTTGCAAATGGAGGAAACTACACAAACGACATAGTCTCCAAATGGGATTTTTCCAGAGACTCGATGTGCCCGAACTGCCAGTTGCCGGACTCCCGGTTTCACCGTATCTTCGAGTGCCAGGCCTATGATTGTTTCCGCTCAAGATAAGGACCCGAAAAGAGCGTTGACGCGTCTAACGGCCTTCGACAAACCGCGTTTGGTCTGGTGCCTTTGTGTGCTGACGCTTGGCCTCTCCTCAAACAGCTACGCGTGCAACCTCTGTGCTACACGCATCCCACCACTCGCACCGCTTTGCACATCTTCGTTGACGGCTCATGCTTTTGGCCCACCAATCGGTTGTCATCTGTTGCTGCTTCTGCAGCGGTTATTGCTGACATGTCGTGCNACCGATGGCACTGTCCACTCGTGTGTTTTGCCAGGGAGTGAACAGTCGAACGACAGAGCTGAGATATACGCAATCATACTTGCCCTTCAGCTGTCTCAGCATTGCACTGTGTATTCAGACTGCCAGTATGCTATTGAAGCTGCTTGGGTTCGGATTGATTGTTTGCGACAATCCTCCCGCCCACCACTGATGAAGCACGAGGATTTGTGGGAGGTTTTTGATTCCTTGGTGGTTGAGCGGCCGGCGCAGTCGGTGTCCATCTTAAAGGTTAAAGCTCATGTGAGTTTAACGACAGTGCTTCCAGACTTTTTGGACAAGTGCCGGCATTACAATCACATTGCAGATGCTGCTGCAAAGCGTGCGGCGCGTGATTCGGCACTTTTCTCGTTCAACCAACTGCGTGTGATGAATGCTAAACAAGAGGAGTTACGAAAAGTTGTCAAACAGTACCATACCTTTTTGATCCAATGTGCTCGACATGAGTTCGCCAAAACNACAAGAGGAGTTACGAAAAGTTGTCAAACAGTACCATACCTTTTTGATCCAATGTGCTCGACATGAGTTCGCCAAAACGGCTGGCAACCGTGCATCCACGCGGTTTGATGTGTCAATCTCGGATGTGTCAACTCAATGTTTTTCGCATGTCGCCTTAGTTGACGATGAGGCTTTGAGGCTTTGCCCGTACTCTTATGAGTTTGCAGTTGCCCTTTTGTCATGGGCCAACGGCTTACAGTGGGCTCACAG